>JAHYSP010007983.1:8897-20737 GCA_019455505.1 Pleochaeta shiraiana | reverse complement strand
GTTAAGATAATCAGGAAAAGCTCGACACGGGCTCCACGTTTGTTAGAATTGCTAATGTGGCTGTGCGCGAACGTATGTTCAAGTTAAACCAATATTCTAACTAAGAAGAGAAATTATATGATCGGAGATTCTACTAGTCTAAATATACGCGTCGCCTTGTATGTTTACATAAGCGGTTATTTTGTGCGCGCGCGCTGTTTGTTCCAGTCCCAGCCCAATCGAGAATGGCGCTCTCAAGAGAACGGGTAAGTTCCAGTTCCAACTTTAATAGACAATAGCCCGTTACACACAAAATCAACCGTGATAGTACTCTTATACTGAAATAATGAAAACAAAAAAATAGCTGTGGGTCCTAACATACTTTCGTTCTTAACATTCTAGTATGAGATTAGGTAATAAGTTGTGTAAGGTTAGAAGTTATGGAGAAACAATAGTCGAGGTAAGAACAGTCAGAAAAGGAAATTTGTTCCGGCAGTTATGCCTCGCTTAGCTTCGCTTATTCTGAAACGGAAAGATTGACACATAATTTTAGCCAGACTCTTCACTAATCAATTTAGGTCCAGATTGGCTCATACCCTGATAACAAAACCAGATATACATACCTTATCTCATGACTTTTTTACTTTTACTTTATTTTTCGGGGCTCGGAGATATAATTGAAATAGTAAAGTTTTGGAACGGTAATGAACGTCACCTTGCAAAACAGGGGTTACCCTCGCTTCAGGGATTATGCAGGGGGAAAGTCATACAGGGAATTTAATTTAAGCTATATCATTTCTGGCTATCAGCCCCAGCTAGTCCAATATCTTAATAATTTATGCCTAAATAATCAGGAGCATCATTCACTAGTGAAAGTTATGTATTTTTATTTATCTTTATTCATCACAAGAGTTATGAATATTTAAGCGAGTCTTGGCATGCTCACAATTTTTTTTTTCTTTTTTTTTTTAAATCATTTTAATGTGTATGCAGCCTCAAGGCTATGAAACATTAGCAATGTTTATATACATGGAATAATTCTACTTGGACGGTAGGTACACTTACATCTCAGTTTCCATTTGTAGATGCCACTATGAAGTATATTCGCTTTTTCTTCACCAACAGTCTCCCCTCATCCGTGAACACCCATCCAAGTAAATTACAAACCCTGGATTAACCAGACATACCACCATCATCCTGTACACATCCACCACGAGATTGTGGAAGGGTCTGTTGGATTCGAACCAACCATCTCCTGTCTCAAGTGGGGTAGGTACCCAGGCTACCCAGACTCTACTTGGGAGAACAGCCCGGACGGTATACCACAATACCATCCGACCCTAATGCTCACAATTACATACTCGTCTTACCAGAGGAAATATATTCAACACTCTCTTCCCATTTACTTAGTGCTAATATAATTTTACTTCAAACTTTTATTTATACCCCTCTCTTGATAATTTACTGCCTCCCTCTTTCATGGCTTCTATTATCGACACTTATCTATCAATATTACCATTTCAGCAATATAGTTCAGCAAGACATTAATATCTTTTAGCCTATGTTATTCAAAGAAGTTTGAAAAAAACTTGAGATTACTTATAGACAAGTTCGATATACCATGAATACGACCAAGCTCACGCCCCAAAAGTCGAGAGCGCGATCCCCTGTCTTAAGAAGTCCACAAGTCGACGAAATAGAAGCTTTCATAACTTCTTCCCATGAAGGTCGTCGAATGTCATATTTGGAGGTTGCAAATTCTGTCTTCCCGCACCTAGGTGTCAGTGACAAAGTGATTCGACTGGAAATTGCTAAGAGGGGATATTCTCGTCATATTGCCACTGCAAAACCTCCTCTCTCACAAGAAATTATGAGAAAGCGACTTGAATTTGCTAGCGATGATCTTCACTGGGAAGTAGAAGATTGGAGGAGAGTACTCTGGACAGATGGAAGTTGGATAACCGATGGTAAACATACAAGAGTTTGGGTTTCAAGAAAGTTCAGTATCACCTTCAATAATTCTTGAAGTTTTATGTACCTAGTCTAAATATATTTTAAAGTTAAATGAAGTTCACGACATCAATTGTGTAAGCATCATGCGGAAGCTAATAGGATGGGTGTTTTGGGGGTCCTTTATTGGGTGTGAAAAAGGCCCTTACTTATTTTGGGAGAAAGATTGGAGCTCAATAAATGCCGAGCGTTAATGTGAGAGAAAAGTACCTTTCATTCATGGCATGGTGACTGGTAGACCAGATTTAATGGCTATGCAGGATAATGTCCCAACCCACCCCACCCCCCCATTCGGCGGCCCGAACGATGCGAGAGCTTGGGGAAAGGAATATTATTTCTCCTCTTGAATGGCCACCCTTCTCTCCAGATCTCAATCCAATTGAACACGTCTGGAAGTTAATGAAGGAGTATATTTAAATAAATTATCCAGACGTAAGGATAGGAAGGCAGAGGACAGAAGATGAGGTTTGAAGCGTTATTAGGGAAGCCTGGGAAAAGGCAGTAAATGAGGATGAGTTGGAAAATCATGTCAATTCAATGCCTCGAAGATTAAAGGCCGTATTCGATGCTGGGGGCCGTCAAATAAAATATTAGAGGTTTCTAATCATTTAGATTAGACAGATAATATATGTATATATTTTGACTCTATTATAGGTAATATATATAGTTCATAATTTACATAAATTGAATGAATAAATTTCATAACTTCATTTTAGCGCAATTTTAATGGAAGGGGACATTCTCAACGTCCTGTAATTTTTGCCATATAAAATTTAGAGTTTTGACATGGATATTTCGCCAAAAACACCAAAACAGGTTAGTTGAGAAACTAGATACCCTGTAAAAACTCCATATGTCCTGTAAAGCCCACTTTTTCCCGACTTGGAGACGCTCATTACCGTTCCAACACTGTATGTACATGTACCAACATGTATGTACATGGTGACAGGGGTAAATAGACCTAGTGGGCTGGTGGGGAATAAAAAGAGAAGTGTACGTGCATTTACCCTTGAGACCCTGTATATTACTTAAAGAGTTAGGACTATGGTAGTGCGTATTTTTTTTTTTAAAAAAAAAAATTATTGTGCTTTTTGCGTCCTAGACTATTTAACAAATGTAGGTCCTCTCTGCCTACAGGCCAGGCAAACCTATACCTCGGTTAGTATACCCCTCCTATGCCTCCTCAACAGCCTCTGTCCAGCAGTAATACCCCTACAAGTCTTCATTTGATTACACTCTTCAAGGTGCCCTTAGCCCTTCATTATCTCCCCTCTCCAGCCAACCAAACGAAGGCCATTTTCGGGTGTGTAGCTGCCGGGAAAAAAACCACCAAAAACCACTGGGTGCGGGGCTCCCCTAGTATCGACATCAGGACTAAATCCGAAGACATAGCTACCCTTCTGAAGCGTTCGAAGAGGCCGTCCAGCCGGGCGCAGCAGACCTGTATATACCTAAGAAGTTATCTCTTCCCCTTCCTAGCCTCTCCCCAACTCCTCCCTTTATTCATGCCTCGGAATAATNTCTCAAGAATCGTAACGGACCTGGGGTGATCGAGTAACTCATGTATCTTGAAGAGCCCTCCTGGCTAGTGTAACGGGTTGTATGATTGGCGAGGAAAAATCTGTTGATGACTCAAAATCTGCCGCTGTAGAGGACTGAAGGGTCTCGGACTTAGCTTTCGTGGACTTTTTATTCGTCGCTCCGGTGGGCAGCACATGCTCAATTGTAACGAAGGTCTCTCTTACCGCCGTTATAGCGTTTTGTACCCAATATCCCTCCACTGACTTAGCGTCATTGTCGTCATCATTTTGTCTTTGGTTAACGGTAGTATATCTTTGAGGGGAGGAGGTGAATTCAGCTCAAAGTTGATGAGGTATGTGACTCAATTTCAGCTCTGCAGACCCTCTATAGAGAGCTGGAGGTTCGTAGGGGACACCACGTATAGGTGTTGAGTCGTTGACCCCCTGGTAGTGACTATGAAATGGAGTGATTTCATGAATATTTTTGATGGAAAACTAATATGAATGGAAACTTTGTGAAGAGAATGGTGCAAAAGAGAAAAAGTTTCATGGATAGTGGCTGAGCTCACAGTGGTACTAGGGAAAGTTCTGTATAAACTATGAATTTGGGTTTTTATGGCTAGTCTCTGCCCAAAACATGGGCACCCATGGCGATTTTACCCGCTAACACCTATATGGTTAGTCTGACAAACTAGATAATTACCTCGCTTTTACTTTACCGAGCTCACACACATCCCAATTTTCTTCTCAACTGATTCACTCCTCACCACCATCTGAAGCTATCATCTTCGAGGACTCAGTCGCCCGAAAACGAAGTACTTTGTTTATTTGTTTCAAAAAATTAAAAGAAAAGAAAGAACTCTGTCGACTGAAATTCTAGCTCGGGCACCAAACATATAACCCAAGAGCAAATAATAGAAGTTCGAACATTACAAGCCGAGAAATATACCCATAGGGCCGTCTCATACGCTCTTGGTTTGACCCATCGGCAAGTCTAATATTTTTGTGTGACTGGAAATGTGGCCCCGGCAATCCTCTCTGGTCGATCAAAGGCACTATCATCTGCCCAAGTCGATGGGCTGGAGAGATTTGTATCTACGCCTATCGATACCCAAAATATGACGTACTTTGAACTCTCAATGAAACCATTCAGACACTGGAATGTCAGTGAGCAAGTAATACGAAGTTCCCTGCTTGAAATAGGGTATAGACGCTGCATAGCTAGGTCAAAACCCTTGACCACGGAATCAAAGAGGCAGAGGAAGCAATGGGCACAAGCACACCTGGGCTAAACGGTTGATGATTGGAGTCGGGTACTCTGGACTGATGATACTTGTGCTAATGGTGGCCAACATAAGAGCTTTTGGGTAATAAGTATGGTAAGCAATTATGACAGCACAGTATAGCACAGTATAGCACAAATCATCTAAATATGTGAAAGGCAAGTGAGGAGTTCCATACTGATTTTGTGGCACCTCGAATTTCTAAGAAATCTGGCTGGATGTTTTGGAATTCTTTTTTTGGAACACAAAAAGGCCCATTCCTGTTCTGGGATAGGAGCTGGGGTACAATCACTTCGGAGAGGTACACTAAGAGAATTGAACCTCTGATAGTTGATGTAATGAGAAGAAATCCACACTTCTTATTGATGCAGGATAATTCGCCAAGTCATTCTGCACGGAATACCCAAGAAGAGTTTCGGATTAACGGCATATTAACGATTGAATGGCCTCAATTCTCACCAGACTTAAATCCAATAGAGAACTTGTGGAATTTCATGAAGGATTTCCTTCAAGAAAACTTTCTAGAAAGTTCCAATGGGCATCAGATACCTCGACAAAAACTGCGATACATGATGCAGGCAGCTTGGGAAGCTATTCTTACAGATTTTCTGGCAAGGTTAGTAGAGAGCATGGCGGCAAGATTTCAAGCAGTTGATGCTGATGGAGGGTATATTCCATCTTGATATTTGTTCCAAATGGAGATTAAGGCAGCTCAATGGTTTTTTTAGTTTTCTTGTTAGCATAATTTTTTTTTTCTAGCTCTAGTTGTTCGTCTTAGAGAATGAGAATATAACTATTAAAACTCTAAAATGTCCATTACACATTTCACGGTCAGAGTGATATTTTCTCATACATTTTTATATTTTCTGGGGTGATCCCTGCCTAATAAGGTTTAGTGAAAATTTTTCTAAGGTGTGATACCCTAGTCAATAAAGACTTTATACAGTCCTCCAAGGGTAAGTTAGGCGTTCTGATATTTGTAGTTTACACCTATCAGAGCGTCTAACTTACCCTTGGGGGACTGTACAGAACTTTCCCTAGTACCACTGCACTCATATACAAGGATCTGAATTGTGAAAGTCAAATAGAGATTACCAGGGTCTTACAAAGCCTTTTAGTAAAGTATTCAAAAATTGACTTTCACAATTCAGATCCTTGTATGGAATCACTGACTGCAATGAGGTGGGGGTGAGATGGAGGGAATAAGGAATTTGATTGCTAAAAGCTTAAAAGATAGTAACATGTAAATGGAAAGTAGATATCACTTCCTGTTACAATAACTGTTTATCATTTTATTGTTTATCACATTGATTGGGGTTGAGTTGGGAGTTGAGTTTGGCTGATTGGAGTTGTTGAGTTGAGAGGGGTGAGAGGGTGAGGGACACCTGATTAGTTCGAAATGTTGTCGGCCGCTTGATTATTTATTAACATGTACTTGTTGATTTTTGTTTTATTTTTATTTTTATTTTTACTCTATTATTAATTGTTATATACCATGCGTAATAAACATATATGTACATGTGCGTACGTATCGCTGCAATAGAATTAACTAACCTGTCATATTTTATACAAAAAAAACTTGTTTCTCATCAGCTTTCATACTTATAATATATAAGAATATAAGAATTTAAGTTGAGTTGTAGTAACAAGTAGGATGGGTATGGGGATAAATGTTAATATATTAATTTATATTGCGACGAAACCGGGGGACAGACATTCACAAGCCGGGCCATTTCTTTCATCTTATTTTTTTATTTTTTATTTTTTTAGTTAATTTTTTGCTTCTAATTGGGCTGTCAAAATATTCAAACGTTTAAAAATATACAAAAAGGAAAAAATTGGATCGATGAATGTACCAATTTTATTCTTAATAAGAGTTGTTAGTCAAGTATTTACTCTTATACAGGGATCTGAATTGTGAAAATCATATAGAGATTACCAGGGTTATACCAATCCTTTTAGCCTAGTATTCGAAAATTGACTTTCACAATTCAGATCCTTGTTTGGGAGTAAAGAATGTAATATTAATATATCCAAGGTGGGAAATTTTGCGAAAAATCGATCTGTCCCATCAAAGAGGCCTAGAATATAAGGTTCAAGAAGTCGGACTCACCGATCAGTATTTAAAACAGTCCAAATGATATATATTAAAAAACAATCTCTCAATTCATTGCTGACAGTCTAATTTTGTAGCTGGAATTTCCAGCAGCATTTTTCAACAGAAGGCTTAGACCATCTGTCAAATAGCTCCGGGATTCTCTCTGCAGAATTTCTCTCTTGTCTTGCCGAGCGATTCGTTTAACAATTAGTTGTTGTGTTGAGTATTGTGCAGGGTTAAGCGAGATTACGAGATGCAAGGGCTATAGCCTAACTGGGTTAGACAGAACTTTCCAAACCAATCCATCGTGTGTAATGACATAACAGAACACTGTACTCCCATACAAGGATCTGAATTGTGAAAGTCAATTTTTGAATACTTGGCTAAAAGGCTTTGTGAGACCCTGGTTATCTCTATTTGACTTTCACAATTCAGATCCTTGGATGAGAATATGAATATTGTTTGGAGCTCATAAGCACAAATTAGTGGATACCAGAATATTCCGTAGCTCATATTTGATGGTAAATAATGGTAGCAATGTCACTTACGACATGTTTATGATAGATCTCTTCCTCTCATTACATCTACACAATCCTGTAAAAATCAATAAGCAATTAACATTGATATCATCTGTTATTACTCCGAAACCTTCCTTTCAATATTCTCTTCGTAAGCTCTTCTTACCTTTATAGCACCACTTCGGCCTCATCTTCACGTTGGCACCTCTTGATAGCTTCCACAATTATAACTTTGGTATTTTGATCCGTTAGAATATTATTTTCTTCTCGGTTTTGCAAGGATTCTCAATATTTTGTGTCTGAGCTGCATAGATCAATCCCATTTCTGCTAAATCTGCCCTGGTTACTCTGATAGCTTTGGGTGTCTTGCGTAAGTGGACAGAAGGGCAATTATTGACAGCAATTAGTGACAGCAATTGATGACCGAAGTTCTTGTTTACAATGATATAAATCAAAAGGGTTCTGTAAGATATTTTTCTTATAAAATTGGTGCTTACTTGGGTTATGAGGGGGTATCTTTGGTGACTTCTCTGGGTCATGTAGGATTATTCGATTTAAGAGTTCTTTTTGGCGGTTAACATGAGACACACCAATCGCTTTCCATTCAAAATATAACTGTTGAGGCGTCAATTAATCAAGACGTGCCTTTTTTTAGAACTGATAAAAACATTTGCTTCCTACGAGGTTCTGAATCGTGAAAATAGACAATCTCATCTGGAAGTTGCTTGTAACGAACTTTTAGCATTCAAAAGGAATACAAGTCAGAAGTGCCAAGAAGTCTCGGGGATGGCGCACAAGTGTGCACTTTAAAGCGGATTTTCCCTATCTTTTAGAATCGACTAACTCATGTCCAACTGCTGTTCACATGGAAACTTTCCCCACGTCAAACCTTAAAGTTCTCATTTGAGTACTCGCTACTACCACCAAAATCTGTAATTGAGGTGAAATAATTGATTAAACTTACCCAATAGCAGTCCGATTAGCTGTCCATCATTTTGCGAATTTAAATTTATTCAATCAGGTAAATCCTCATTAAAACAACTTGATTTAAGTCCATTGCTTTGTAAGGTGTCAAGAGGGCAAATTAGATCGGTCCGAGGCGCTAATATTCCCAATAATTGTTACCCATTCACAGACTAGGGATGAGTTATTGTAGGTATAGTTCTGATTGGGGTTATTCAAAACTTGCTGATTTATGCAACTACCCTATTCAAAGTCTCGCTGATACAAAGTCTGAATATTCTTCGTTATAATCTCTAAATCACGTCGTATTTTACCGAAAAGCGTGAAAAAGTCATCAATTGTTCAATGAATTGTAGTTTCAGCTCTGATTTTATCGAGAGACCTTCCAACCATCGATTTAATCCCAAAGTTTCATGTTGAAAACATGGAGGGTTCAACTTTTGCCGAGGAATTTTGAGCCATCCTGCTAGAGTAATTTTTAATGAGTTATCAGTCGTGATTTGAATTGGGGAAGGACTTTAATTAAAAGATCTAAATATAAAGTCCGGTCATAGGGCATCTCTCTTAATTGTTTGATGGGCGCTGCACCATGTCAGCATTTTTCTATCGAGTACTGCGATTGCCTGTGAGACGATTATGGAGTATCGTAAGTGGTACTCCATATGCGGCTACTAACCTAAACACACAGGGAAGGGGTTGAATCATTATAAAAGGCAAAAATTGTCTGAGAAGACAGTATCTGATCTCAAGTCATTCTACAGTAATTAAGTAGTGTGGGGTGATATGAAATCTTCTGTTAAAACATTTATTTACAGGTAAAGGATACTGTACGTAATTCGTGTGTTCTAATGACCGGTAGTCGGACTTGAAAAAATTTCTATGATTATTTTACTAACGTCAACAAATAAAAGCAACTAAATAATTTTTGACGCGAAATCAGATTCAACGAATCAAGATCTAAACCACGTTTTAATTTTTATTAGTCAGAGTAGAACTTGATTGGCTTGCCTAAACTGATTGATTAGTCATCAGGATTACCAAGGGTGGCGGGCTTCAATGTCCAGTCCAACAACAACATAACAGTTCTTTTTCCTTTTTTTCAATCACAAAATTATATAACGATTATCTATTACTATTATTGTTTTCCCATCTCCCCTGAGATCTGAGACCCCTCTCTGATTTGGACTTCCCTGCCTGTTCTGAATTCCAAAATAAGTATATCTAATGGTATAACGGGGGTTTCGGGCCGCCGCCTATCAACTAGCCAGCCTAACAGTCCAATAATAAAGTTTTTTTTTGTAAAAAGTAAAGGGACTATCCATACTCGTTAGACCCCCCCTCCTATAAGACAGGAAAATCCTTATGGGATTCTTGAAATCTGATATTGCCAAGTCAGAAATTCGATGGTGCAAGTCAAAAAAGCAGACCCTGCAGGGCTGTTTGTTTTATTTTTTGGTAAAATCCCCGCCCCGCTTAAAAAAAGAAAATTTTGATTTAGTAGGGGTCCACTTTTACTTTTTTTTAAACTTCCAGCATTAAGAAGGTAACAGCCCCCTCCCCTCCTTTTAGCCGCCGCTTCTGTTTATGCCAAGAGACTAAAAAAACCGACAAAAACTATAAATTGGTCATCGCGTTAAACCGCGGGTTTTTTTATCCTCCAATGCCCTGTTCGCTCTCTCAACTTATCCGGCTTTATCACTTCTTAGTGTACCGCATTTGTCTGTATGTAGCTTCCACTAGTACCAGTGTTTGTACTAGTATTTATGATATTGCTACTTTCATCCTCTTCTTACACCCCAGCATCCTGCTCATCATCAAAGCACCAGAGCACTAATATCAATGAATGTCAACGTCGGTATCAGAATCTATATCCATACCAATATCAATACAAGTACCAGAACTAGCACCAGCCATCTCCGTACTAGTATCAGTCAACACCATTACATGGCAGGCAGTATCATCTGCTAATTCCTCAACTCTATTCTCGCTTTTACACTTACTCTTTTCTGTGCTTGTACTATCCATTCCTAACTTAGCTATGGTAAAAATATTTTCTCAGTTTGATTCAGCCTTCGTCATGTCTTCTATGGCCCATTAACTATCATTTGTTTCATTAATATTCTCTCTTTTAATTTGCTCTTTGTTCTCTCTCAGTGATCGTCGTCGTAGTCGTCGTCGTTTTCCTGCTTAATTACCTCTTCAATCTTCATATCTTCATATATTCATATTTTCATACCTTCTTGTCTTTTAGCTCTCTCTCTGATACTTAATACTATCAGCCTAGCTTTCATTCCTCCTCCCCCCACCAAAAAAAAAAAAGCGCCACCGTTGATTCTGCCGGGATTCGCGGAATAGTTTTGAGAGCTAGCTCACAACTTGGAATTCATTCATTTCACTGCCATTTTGTTCGTTCGGTCTCGGTCTTGATCATTCCAGGTAGTTTGTAAATTTCCAATCTTTTTTGTCGGGAACTAGGACCAAACATCGGGGCTTTTCACTTTTTTTTNGGTTTTAATTTTTAATTTATCTTATAGAGAGGGGGGGATTGTAATGAAAGTTACGATTATAATATTATGATTATAATTATCTGAATAATGATTATAATAACTATGATTTCTATCTATTACTATCTCTGTCACTCTCACTCTCACTTCTCAATATTTTTATTACCAAGAAATAAAATAAAATAAAATAAAATAAATAAGAAAGCTCGAGCTTGGATTTGGTGATAAGGCAGAAATTCCCCAGTTTTTCTTCCAACTTTTTTTTCAATTTCTACCGTAGTACCGAGCTAACTTTGGCCGCCACCTGCTCAATTCTGTGCCATAACTTTCCACTGGTCCTGGATAGCTCCCCACCTCAGCAAGGAGATCAAATATCAGTGCAACTCTGTCATGTGAACCCGTATTCGCCGTACACGCTGATTCTATCAAGGCTGATTCTGTGAATGTCTCATCACGATCACTACTGCTGCTGCTACTACTACCACTAATGATCATCATTTCTCATGAAAAATTGTATGTATATTCTACCACCGTACCCGAGCAATACTAAAGCTTCTATCTCAATTACAAAAAGTTGACCAAGATCAATCGATTTGGTATCGTTGTTTTGTTGTTACTATCCCCCAAATTTTCGAGTTTTTGACGTCCGTAATAGCAAATTAGTTTTTTTAATACCCTGAATTATTGCAAGCTACTACCAACTGCTGTTCTCTCTCCTTCTTTCCGTATCTATGTCTACTCACCTGTTCTTGCTAAAGGCTTAATCTCCTTATCTTCTATCCCATCTAAACTGGGACGTGGAAATATTTAAAAAGGATCATCTGAAACATTCATCATCACCATTATCAATTCAATCAGATATATTGTATCTTTGGCCTACCTAGCTTACAGAGATAGTAAGACCTTCCAAATATTATAAAATCATTAAAATAATGGAATACATGGAGACCTTATTCTGTGGTCCG
>JAHYSP010007942.1:0-18934 GCA_019455505.1 Pleochaeta shiraiana | reverse complement strand
TAACTTGTTTGAATACACATTTCGTATTTAAGCTAGGATCTTACCTGTAGTATTTAATCTCGAGTTAGTCGTTTTGAGTATTGGCGAGAAGTAGGAGAGATATCGAAAGTATCCATTCTGCTTTAGTATTTTAGTAAAAAATTAAGGTGCAAATGCCGGAGACGTGACCAAACGTAGTAAGTCAAGTTAGAGATACCTACCTCTTTTTCGTAATTATGAGAAGATTAATTTATTATAATATTTATGTGCAACAGATAGTAGAATGTGGAAGTGTCGATGTGAACGGTGAGAACAATGATTGTAAAATTAGAAAGAACGAGCTTTGGCGAAAGAAGTGGAAATGAGTTGAAATGGTCTCGTGACAGCACTGATCGGAATGATTATATAAGCTATGATTGTCGGGGTATACCATGTGGAAAGTTTGGACATACCCTGTAATATAGTGTCCATCAGGTGTAGAATTTTACCCCAAATACCCTGTAGATATCAAATAAGTATGAGATGTTAGTTTACGTGAGATTTGGAATCATCATAAAATTAAATTGATAGAGAAATTCTTGAATGGTTAGGCCATGTTACATTGTGGGTTACGCCTTGAAACTCAAATATGAAGCCCATAGGGTAATTTCAAACGAGGTTTGGCTGATCAACTAAATT
This sequence comes from Pleochaeta shiraiana, assembly GCA_019455505.1. Taxonomy (NCBI): domain Eukaryota; kingdom Fungi; phylum Ascomycota; class Leotiomycetes; order Helotiales; family Erysiphaceae; genus Pleochaeta; species Pleochaeta shiraiana. The sequence continues at coordinate 18,277 of JAHYSP010007942.1, read as the reverse complement.
GTTAATATGTTAGTTATGAACCTCTCAACACATAAAAATGATAGCTACATGTACTAGCAGAAAATTTTGAAAAACTTTAACCTTATTTGGGGAGAAGGACTTACTAAAGTATGTCAGATTTTGTTGATGCGTACCTAACAAGTCACACAACTTGAGTTGGAAAAATCCAACCGACTTTTTTGTCTAATTAACTACTATGTCTGTCTGTAATACTTACAAAACTGTAAAATGCATAAATGAACTTTAGGGTAAAATACTGGGGCTTAAATGGGCCTGAGCAGGGCTATAGAGGAGCTAGCAGGGTCTTTTGTGTGCCAATTCACATAAAAACCATGCATAAATTTTCTGAGGCGCATAAGCAGTTTTATTCTATCGTGTCCGAATGTATTGACAGAAATGGCTTTCACAGAGGATCGACACTAGATCTAGCCTGACTGATATGCATGTATCTTACAGTTTTGTAAGTATTAAGGACAGACATAGTACTATGGGTAGTTTTGGAGACAGTGGAGATCAAGTAAATTGAATACACATGTATGAGCTCAATCTGTTCGCATTCTTTATCATACCAACTGTTTATCCAACAGTTTATGGCTTTCTATCCAAAAAAAGAGAAAACAAAATGGATATAGACATCAAATTAAATGAAAAAAGACAAAATAACTCGATGTAATCTATTGTTCCTCTCAGAAATCTTCGTTGGTTTCACGATAAACTTTGTTACATTCATGTACACAGAATTCTGTAGATATCATGTTAGTTGATAGCAAGAGACTCATTAACCAACTGTCCACGAGTTAGGCATCTTACCGCCAGAAAATGTAGATAACCTCACAAAACCAACCCCTTGCTAGTAAGCATCATTCACTTACATGTACATGTGCCCAATTATACACGAAGCACTTGGTTTTTTTACAGAACATTCAAAAAGTGAATATGTATAAGAAGTCCGACCTGCTTCATTTTACGCAGCTATTCAATTAATCAGTCGATCAGTATATTTCTTTGATATGAGCGACTTGCATTCAGAGACGTCTTTATTATTCTAGATATCAAACCTATCAAAATCCTTTTTTTTTCACCAGGAGTGTATTACGTCTGGTTCAATTTCCACAGTCAAGTATATTTTTACAATTTCAGTTAGATAGAGCCAAAGTGACTTCAAATTATGAATAATTTATTTATTTGCAAGATGGCGTTGGTACAAACTTCTCCAAGTTTTGCTAGTTACGACAAAAAGAAAGAAGATCAGGACACGATTGCGTCTCCTGAGGCGCATTACTTGTCTTACAAAAGAGGAGGAAATACAGAGAGGGTAATGAGCGCTATATCTACTCACGGGTATGTTCCTAGTTTTAGTCTCATCTCAGTCCCGCTATCTACATGCCGCTTCTGACATGTACTTTTAATGACTAGTACTAATAACTATGTTTTACAGTAAATCAACAACGAAAAAGTTTAAATCTTCATCACCAACCATCTTATCATTAGTAAAATATTAATATTAACTCCCGACTCCAAAATCATGACCGAGAAAATTATCTCGATCGGCTGAGGGATCGAATTCCCTCAAAAAACCACTCATGGTAAGTTCGCAAAATAGGCGTTCATCTCCAGTTTCTTTCTGTACTATTTAAATTCTAAATCTTCTTGTTTCATATCATCTTTTTTCATCAGAGTAAATTGCTTATGATTACTTTTTCTAATGAATCTAGACATCTTAGTTTTTACTTTTTTAGTATAACAAGATGGAAAATGGACAGATGAAGAACTTGACCTATTCAACATTAGGTCTTGATTTGGGCTATATAGGTTATGAATTTATTACTCAATGTGGACCATGGAACGAGTCATATTCAACAATGACTTCAGACCAATATATCCCTGGCTTGGGATTTCCACGCCCAGATATTTGTGTGCTAAATTGCTTTTGTGATGTCGAAAATGTTGTCGACATAAATCAATCAAAATATAAGTCTTGAGCATAAATTAGGATATATGGCATCGTGTGGAAATTGAATCGACGGGGAAACGAAAGAAAAAATTTTTGCCATGAATTACATCCACAAAGAAATTCTTTTCTCTATTGAAACTCCCACAGCATGAGTTTGTCTAGAGTAAAAAACGATGTTATTCTATTAAATATGTCAAATAATAAACATGTTAAGGAAATTTCCGAGGAGTTAACTTCGTTTTCACAATATTTAGTAGAAAAATATTTCTACTTAAAGAAATTCCAAAGCGGCATCAATGAAATCAATTAGGTCAAAGAAGACTTGTGTCTATTCATTGAACGGCCCATATCTTACTTCGATATCTCGGCAGTGCGTATCAAGCAAGATCCATGTCAGAAGAGGCCTGAAGAAAACGAGCTGGTAAATCAAATTTTTTGAAAAAGTAACACTTCGAAATTTCAATAGAGATTACACAAACATAACAGGAAAGTACAGAAATTTGACATCAATACCTGAGGTGGATGGATCGTTGCATGCAATCAGGGAAAATAGTACCGCTCTTAAATTAATGCCCTCTATAGCGTGTATGATAGCTGAGGTAATGAAACTTTGTGCAATTTGAACTGAATATTTGAGTTGATATAGCTATTTTAAATCTTCAAAATGCGCGTCCATTATTTGTTTTAATCTACACGCTCTAGTATTTGCTTACTCGCTAGTTGCAATGCGTTAATTAGATACGTCCCTTAATCTACCAATATGTTTTACGGTCCACATGGACAATCATACAGTTTAATAAAAAATCAGCAATAGTATAGATCTTTACCATAAAACTAAAGTATCAACATAATTTCCCTTAAATATGTAAGTAGAGTCGGCTATAAAGTTTTCAAAAGTAGTGACGAATTCGTGGAACGAAGTTTTCTTCTGGTACAATATTTCTAATGCACGGGTGGAATTTTTCTTCTAGTCCTGGGTCCTGAAAATTCTCCTTTAAAGCTTCTGAAGAACTTGAAAGTATAGTAATTTCTGGAGTGATTTATGGATCGTTCATACATCCAAATTACGAGTGTATTTTCAATATCACCCTAGAACCGAGGCACTGATAAGCAAAACCTGCCTTTGACCTCTCTGAAGAGAATTGTTCCTTACGTCCCTCAATAACATTGACCAATTGGGAGCGAAAGGGACGAAGCTTTTCCGACCTTCTGTCAAAAGAAATGATCTGCGGAGCTGAAATACGAATACTGTGTAGTGGCTATGTAGTGCGTTGATGGTCAGATAATGATAGAGGTGTTTTTTTTAATCATTTAATGTGTATGCAGCCTCAAGGCTATGACATATTAGCAGTGTTTATATACTTGGAATAATTCAACTTGATAGTAGGTACACTTATGCCTCAGTTTCCATTTGTAGATCCCACTGTGAAGTATGTTCGCTCTTTTTCTTCACCACCAGTCTCCCCTCATCCGTGGACACCCATCCAAGGAAATTACAAACCCTGGATTAACCAGACATACCTCCACCGTCCTGTACACATCCACCGCGAGATTGTGGAAGGGTCTATTGGATTCAAACCAGCCATCTCCTGTCTCAAGTGGGGCAGGTGACCTGACTACCCAGACTCTACTTGGGAGAACGGCCTGGACGGTATACCACAGCACCATCCGACCCACGATAGAGGTGTTAGTAAGGTGATATTGAAGCAAATAATCTGCTAAAGCGCTCTCAAAGATGATCGAGTATTTGAAAATGCCAAGACCACAGCAGAATATGCAGTCGTTTCTCTGAATAAAAAATTACCTCAGCTACAGTAAGTTAATTGAAAAATTTTTTGTTCAAAAAAAAAAAAGTTTTTGACGTCGTGTTGTTAAGTTATGATTAAAAAATCAAAAATATCAATTTAAGTGATTATTTTTGTGAGTTAATGTATTTGTCTATTTTTTGTATACATTGACAATGGAAAAGGAAAATAGAAATAAAACGAGTAGTAAAAAAAAATAATCCAAGAACTTTATCGAACTGTGATTTATCCTGCCAGTGAAACTTTCCAACGATGTATTTAACACTTTCAGTTCTGGCGTTGAGTAGGAGATAATTTGTGGTCAGTCTCCATATCAACTATGTGAGCTTCTTAAGATATTGAAGTTCAAGCAAATGGCGGTTAAAAATCTAAATTTCTCTCCACTTCTTATCCTGCACATATGAGTTTTATGCCTTCTATAGTGGATAAGTTGGGGAGTTTCAGTTTCTTGTCCAACGAAGCATTATAACTTTACGCCATCTTAATTAAAGTGGCTATGGTATGCAAAAAAATTAGCTTATGTATCATACAAGTGGCGATAAGTTTATGAAGTTAACGCCACGATAGAGGTAATTATGAGGGCTTTAGATGGCGTTTATAAACTATGAAAATCATAAGCCACAAGTTCTGTCTAAGTGAGGGTAGGCGCCAGACGGAGTGATCAAATTTGTCCAGAATACGCGAGTCACTAGCCCTTACTTCCTTGACCCTTAACTCTCAGCGTGACTAGCAACTTCCTTAATTTGTACTCGATTAATTTTTACTTGGGCTTTATTGACGGCATGAGGTTGGTTTTGTGCAAATATTAGTTCGGGTTTGAAAAGGATAGAGTAAGTTCAACCTAGACGTGGCATGTTGTCTATCTTCTTGCATTATAAATTCAAGCTAGTATGAAACTTCTTTCTATTTAAAGAATAGAGGGGCTCAAATTCTTACTATATCAATCAAGCTGCAAAGATAAGCTAAAGTAGCGGAACCAGGAAGGCCACACACGTTTAACGTTTTTCTTCTTTTGCTAATTTTGTTTACGTGCATCAGGAATTTATCTTCAAATTATAACCAACATAACGCCTAGATACAGACGTCTTTCTTAACATGCAGCAGGTAAGTACTTTTACTTGAATTGAGACTGTTCAAGTGCCCCAGTCAAAACGTTAATATAGTACAGAAGAGTGGATTAAGAATAAACTTCTCTTCTATTTCACGGATAAATGTTTTTACGTCCGACCGCTGCTCCTAATTAGCGATCAAGCCAGATGGCAGGATCAGGCCCTTACTCCAATACTCTAGTATATTCTATCATCTAAGCGGAGCTCAATTTCTCTTAATTTCGTTTTTCATTAATCTGGCGCAATTCAACCTTCTTCTCTGGCACTCTATTATTGTACATGAATGAATGAGGTCTTCACACAAAATGTTTTACAACTTTCCAGCTTCAATATTATTCCTGCTTTGCATCTTCAGCTCTACTGCACTGGCTGCATCTGCCGTAATTGGTGTGGACTTGGGAACAGAATATATTAAAGCAACAATAGTTAAGCCTGGAATTCCCCTCGACATTGTACTAACCAAGGATTCTCGGCGAAAAGAGTTGTCTGTAATTGCTTTTAAACCTGAAAAAAACATCAAGATAGGGCAGTTTCCAGAAAGAGTATATGGTTCAGACGCCATCGCCTTAGCTAGTCGTTTTCCTGGAGATGTTTACCCGAATCTCAAAACTCTTCTTGGATTAGGAATAGATCATCCAATTGTTAAGGAATATGCTTCAAGGCATCCATCTTTAAAGTTAGTGACTGAGAAAACCAAAGGTACAGCAGCATTTCAGAGTGCATCGTTTGCACCCGAGGAACTCCCATGGACTGTAGAAGAGATATTGGCCATGCAGCTTCAAAATATACAGAAAAATGCTCAGGCTCTGGCGGGTATAGGTATAACCATCAAGGACATGGTAATCACAGTTCCTACATATTTTACGTTAGAAGAAAAAAGAGCCGTGGCTTTAGCTTCTAAATTGGCTGGGCTCCACATCTTAGAGATGATAAGTGACGGATTGGCTGTCGGCATAAACTATGCGACCACTCGAACTTTTCCTAGTATCAGCGAAGGTGGAAAAGCTGAGACTCATCTAGTCTTTGATATGGGTGCTGGCTCTACCAAAGTCTCAGTTCTGAAATTCCAGGGAAGAACTGTGAAGGATGTCGGCAAGTTTAACAAGACTATTCAAGAGATTAAAGTCCTGGGTAGCGGATGGGACAAAACACTTGGAGGTGACTTGTTCAATAAATTTATCGTTGATGACATACTAGCGCAGTTTATTGCGTCTCCTGCTGTTAAAAAGTTGAACCTTAACTTTGATGCAATAAAAAAAAATGGAAAGGTTGCTGCGAAATTGCAGAAAGAAGCTGAAAAAATAAGACATGTCTTAAGTGCTAACGCAAATACTCAAGCTTTCTTTGAAGGACTATATGAAGACCTTGATTTTAAGTACAAAATAACCCGTGCAGAATTCGAGAAATTAACCGAGGCTTGTGCTGCTCGAATCACTACCACGGTTCAAAATTCACTAGACGCCGCTAAGTTAGAAATTAAGAATATAGACTCTGTCATCCTTCATGGTGGGGCTAGTCGAACACCCTTCGTCCATAAAGAACTTGAGAAATTCATCGGCGACACGAGCAAGATTAAAAATAATGTTAACTCCGATGAATCTGCTGTTTTTGGTGCTGGGTTTAGAGGGGCTGCTCTGAGTCCCAGCTTCCGAGTGAAAGAAATTAGGGTTTGGGATAGTATGTCATATGCTTGTGGAATGAAATGGAATAATAATCATGGCAAATTACAAAGTCAAGGATTATGGAAGTCCACATCTTTTATTGGATCTGAGAAACAATATTCTTTTAAAAATATACCTGATCCATTTATCTTGAGTTTTTATCAACGAATTCCATCCCCAGAAATTGCCTCGTCGGAATTTTTGGACCAAGATATACTCACCTTAACAACTCAGAACCTCACAGAATCAGTTAATTTTCTCAAAGAAAAACACGGCTGTACAGATAGCGACATAACTACCAAACTGAGTACCCAAGTTACAGCGGAGCTCGGTGAGGTTGAGGTGACCGAACTTATTGTTAGCTGCGAAGTGGAGGTCTCCGGAGAAAAGGAAGGTGTGGTTAATAGTGTAAAGGGACTCTTTGGCTTTGGTAAAAAAGATCAGGCTCCTCTGAATAATGAAGAATCCTCTGATTCCGACTCAACCAAATCTACATCTACTGAAAGCTCTCACTCATCCTCTACTTCTGCCACTCCCGCTGCCGTTGCATCTTCCACTACATCTTCATCCATTAAGAGTGCTCAAGAAGATAAAACCAAACCCAGTAAACAAACTCAGGCTGTCCCTATAAAGTATAGCACTGAGATCAAAGGTCATCCTCAGTTTCCAGATCTCGAGATCAGTCGTATAACAGACCGTCTTTCTGCGTTTTCCACATCAGATAATCTTCGACGTTTGCGTGATGAAGCACTTAATCGTTTAGAAAGCTTTACCTATAAGGTTCGTGAGTTCTTTGATGATCCGAAGTTTATTGCTGTCTCGACCGAGCAGGAAAGATCCAATATTGAATCAAAGTCGATGGAAACAAGTGACTGGATCTACTCAGGTGGTACTGAAGCCAGTCGAGAAGAATTAAAAGAAAGACTTAAGCAATTAAAGAGTATTGTTGCACCAATTGAATTCCGCCAAACAGAAGCTGTCATCCGCTCAGAAAAAATATCAGCATTTCAAAATTCACTTAACCAAACCAAACTACTTATAACTAGCATCACTGAACAAATAGCCAACGACGAAAAGAAACATGCAGATTTTAGTGCTTCAAAAACAGAATCACAGGCATCCGCAACTGACACGGCCTCTCCAATTGATGAAAAGACCAACTCAGGGAGTGAAACATCTACACCTACTGAATCTGCTCCAAAAGATCAGCAAACTCTTGATCCGCCAGTTTATACGAAAGCAGATGTAGAGTCCCTCCAGAAGATCTACGATGAATTTTCTGTCTGGCTGGCTGATAAAATAGTCAAACAAGAGGATTTAAAACCAACTGACGACCCAGTTCTTCTCTCCAGAGATATAGAAGAAAAAATGAAGGCATTGCAGGAAACTCAGGTTAAGCTGCTTGTAAAAAACGTGCGAAAGCCTCCAACGAGTAAGGGCTATACAAAGAAAACTAAGACAAACAAAACTCAAAACCAGAAGACAATGGCAGATACGGATACAAACACAAAAGATAGTACCAGCACTACTACAAATATTCCCAGGGCAACATTTACGATGGGTCCTGGTGGTCAGATGCCAAGTGAAGAGGAGATGCTGGAACATCTTAAGAATATTGAGTCCCAGTATGAGAATGGTAAACCCACAGAATCTGAGGATAAAGAAAACACTAACAAGGCGGAAACAAAACATGATGAGTTGTAAAATAATGAACCATAATATGGCTCTCTGAAGTGTATATATAGAAAGGAACTTAGAGATATCACCATTAGAATTTCTATTCATAGCTTACCTGCTGTCAATAGCCGCGAAATGAGCTGTGAGAGATTTTCTATGTAATAGCACACATTTTCCACAAATTCCGCTCACACATCCCTTGCATCATAAATTTTTAAGTCAGCTACTTGATTATAACATAAGAGGTAAACTACAGCCAAAATGAAAGAAAATAGGAATTCTCATGTCTCATTTCGGATTTCCCATTCCTGAGCAATCAATCGATGTGTATCGAAACTGTCACCCATAATGAATTTTTTTTTTCATTGATTTTTAAATCACTTAGCTCATACTTCCCGGCAACTTTCAGTCATATATCCGACCCTAGCTCTACTCCGTCTCAGAGATATTGCTTATCACCTGCTTAATGAGCAAGCAAATTGTTTATGATAGTACCTAATCGTAATGACTCACTTATTTTTCTTTAAGCCTATTAGAAAAAGTATTATCTAGAATAAAAAACTAAAATAAAATAAAATGGAGAAACTCCGGTCATTAAGGACACTTGAGTATATTGAAATAGATGGAATATGAAGGTACACGTAGATATCAATGACTTCATTTTGATGACTTATTAGAACATCTTGATTGAACCTTGACCGCCTTCTCTTCTATCAAGGACACGAGTTCATGAATACGTGATTTAGATTAATTGTACACTTACACTAAATAAAGACCACTAAATTATACACTTGCTAATTATGTTACACTAATTTAGCTTCTATATGATACAAAGTGTCACGATATCTTTTTGATGGATTACAACAAACACAAGAGTTCTAACTAAAATGGGCGAGTAACGAAGAAAGGTCCGTAAATAATAAGTGTATATGTGTAAATATATATATTATATATATCATGATGAATGAATGGTTTGATAGAACCTAAATTTTTATGTATGAATGATTGTGTGTGGTTTAAAGTAAATACATTATATCAGACAGAAAAGTATTATTTTTATTACTATATTTTTTTTCAAAAAATAAATATTAATAAATAAACAGTTGGTTAGGTAGTTAAAGAGTCAAATAATGAGATTCTTCACCAAAAATTTTTATCACCGTTCTCATAGCTTGCCCAGAACTTTCGAGGGCGTGGAATCGTCGATGACTCTTGACTATTCTTTTTTTCTTAGGCACTACTGAGTCTGCGGGTTCACAAAGTGGATAGGGAACAAGGTTTCAATTATTTTATACTATTTCATGTCATTATACTTAAAAATGTTTTACGCCGAGGTGACGACTTCTAGTTTAACCTTGTGATAGTGGTGCTTGACTCCCTTAATTGTGTTGCACTGAGGATTTGCTCGTAGTGTCATTTTTTTCTGGATCTAGTTCATATTTTTATATTGCTTCTAGTTGCGATCTGCATCATTGCAGTCTTAGTTGCCCAAAGATTGTCCGAAGCCGTGGTCGATTTTGCACACAATATAGACATGAAAAGAACATTTAATCAATTCAAATAGTCTCAGTATCAATTTATTAATTTGTTTTCACCATGAGTGTAGGAGGGGAAGAGAAGACTTGAAATTTTGTGTTGAATTCTCATTGAAAGTCCTTCATTAAAGGTATTGGGTTTAATTCAGCTTTATCTAAGAGGATTGATCGCTCATTTAACCAGTTGATTTGAGGCCTATCAGGTGCCGAGCTCAGCTGGAGTGTAGTATGAGATCTGGGTTGGTGGAATTTAGAATATAAAACACTGCGAGGCAGGCCCTTGGAGGTTCATACTATGGTCTGTTGAATTGTAGCGCCACGGGTTGGGGGGTGGGGGGGTTGTAGACAATGATTATGACCGTGAGACTGTGTGGAGGAGTAACAATATAAGGAGAAAATTTTTGTTAGATAGCAGAGTCGATAGACGGAAGTTAATAAAGTTCATCGACTGATAAACAGACATATTTTATGATCCCGAGTCGGCGTTTGGAGTGAAACAGTGAAACGTTGAATACCATTTTATCATGAAGCGTTCCATTTCATCTAAGATTTGATGTATGGCTATGAGGTTCAATCAATTTACGCATCAGTCACGAGTTTCAGCAACGATTGTCTCAACGACAAGAGGAGTTTCTAGTTGACTGGATCCTCGAGCATTACAAAAAAAGGATTCCCTTCCTTGCCCTTGCACCCACCAGCATGAAAAATGATCATTCAAATTCTTCGGATGAATGGTGACGAAAAAAAGTTTCGAAAGACATGGTTAACAAAGTTTATCATCAATGGGAGTTCAACTACTGAATCGATTATTGGAAGACGGATTGAAGCCTCTCGGATTAATCGAACGGTACCAGAGCTAGTTTCTGAATTTTACAAGGCCTTCGAAAAAGTTCAGCAGACGTATAATATTCAAGTGAATAACATATGGAACATAGATGAGCATGGAATAGCTCATGGTGTCTGTAAAAATTCTTAATTACTTTCCCTTTCATCTAAAAAACGTACTCATATCAAATCTCCATGAACTCCATCAGACTTACAATGTATAATATCAGAGAATGACTGGACTGCGAACAGGATTATAGTTGAATGCTTTACTACACATGTTTCTGCCGGAGACCCAACTCCAAGATAATAGTCACCATTTGCTGGTTTTGGATGGCCACGTCAGTCACGTTGACATTTAAATCCTCTGGATTTTCAAGCAACGTTGAGTTCAGTTACTATTCCTCCAGGCTCATTCATCTCATGTTTTGCAACCTCTTGATTTAAGTTCTTTTTGGGGCTCTAAAATCTAAATAATGGGGTTTGATTACAACTTTTTCTAGACTTGGTGATACAGCACCAGTCAAGAATCAAAGCTTTTTAGAATGTTACAATCTAGCTCGGAAAGAGGCATTTAATTCAAGGATATTAAGAGCTGGATGGAAAACAGCTGACCTTGTTCCTTTCAACCCTCAATAAGGACTCGGCTCATTCCAAGTTAAAAGTGCAACTTAACGTACAGCCATTACGCCACAGTCTCAAGAAATACAGTCAGTTATAGCTCTAAAAAGCTCTCAAAAATCTCAAGGTTTCGGCACACCAAATTCGAACCAATATTCCGCGAATTCCCGAGCCTAAGAAGGCATTGATTCAGGTGGTGCCTTCAAAAATCTGACCACGCAGTTGATAATTTAAATATAAAACACGCTGTCCTTGTATTACAGAAATCTGAATTCAAGACGCAAATAGTTAACTTAATTTTTAAGAAAAGAAAAACAGCATATACTAATCCCAATGCGCAATACGCGAATGTTGAAACAATTATTCGTACAAAGAGGGTACAGGCACATGTGGACGAATTAGGGGGGGTTTTTTTTTTTTGAAAAAAAAAAAAAAACTTAAAACATATTTATGGTTCAGAAAAAGCTTCAAGAGAAGCCTAATATATTTAATTTGATGATCTCCTTTTTGAATGTCAATTAGATAGCTAATAGTTGGGTTATTACATGAAATTCAATGATATTGGTAAATTTGAAAGTGCGTAGGAACTAGGGTGTTGAGCTTATTTGAAATTATCTTTGTTATAGTAGTGTTTGGGTCATATTAGGGGTGTTAAACGCGTGGTAAATCTCATACTCATGATAAACTTCGAAACATCCTCGTAGCCCATCTGAATCATTAAGTATGAATCAGATTATCGCTTAGGCGTGCTACACCCTATCAGATAATCTACCTTTTTTTTAAAAATTCATTTAATGTGTCTGCACCTCAAGGCTATGACACATTAGCAGTGTTTATATACATAGAATGATTCAACTTGATAGTAGGTACACTTATGCCTCAGTTTCCATTTGTAGATGCCACTATGAAGTATGTTCGCTTTTTCTTTACCAACAGTCTCCCCTCATCCGTGAACACCTATCCAAGGAAATTACAAACCCTGGATTAACTAGACATACCTCCATCACCCTGTACACATTCACCGCGAGATTGTGGAAGGGTCTGTTGGATTCGAACCAACCATCTCCTGTCTCAAGTGGGGCAGGTTCCCAGACTACCCAGACTTTACTTATGACAACGGCCCGGACGGTATACCACAAGACCATCCGACCCGATAATCTACACTAATCATTAGTTACTTCACAATATTATTTCCACACCACTCCATTATCCTTCTCAACATATATATATATATATATATTTGAAGTTCGCGTTTGGGATCCACCAAATAATGGTGCTTTCTTTCAATAATAAAGTTGAAAGAAAAATTGTGCATTTATTAGACTAAGCTCTGGCTTGAAATTTTTAAAATTCAAATTGATTAAGGGTACTGCTGAGTGAAAAGATCTAGCGAAGTAGCTGTTGATTAATCAGTGGGGATTTTACTGTGCGTGTATAAGCGATATCATATATATAATTCTGATTTAACGATTCTCGACGTGTGTAGTGCTAAAAACTCTAGAGGCAGGTGAGAATATTTTTGATAGCCAAGCAACTAGATCAAACATGATTTGATAAAGATGAGACTCAGATTTGGAGTTAACAAAATTAATGTCCCTCAGGCGTGATTCGAACACGCGACATTCCGGTACGCTTATAAATTACAGCCGGACGCCATAAACCAACTAGACGACCGAGGGTCCTTCATTCCCAAGAAGACCAGTGAAGGGGTATTGATGAACAGTCACGGTTATAATTGAATATAAACTGCTACAAATTAAGTCATGAGTAAGCTTTCTCCACTCATCCTACCAAATCAGACCTCTCAAAAAGATGAAGATTATGATTTTGAATTCACCCAAACCCTCATAATTAGTCAGAAACCAACAACTGATTAATTCCTCTACATTAATCTTGGCCTTCAAATACTCCAAAAATTGCTTTTTCTTGAAATAAAAATTGTTGGAGAAGCTACTTTTCTTCGTCTCATCTTTAAATTAACTCCATTAAATATATTTACTCTGTTAGTAAACATTGATTGACTCGGCTGAGACTCAAAAATTGACCAATCAACTCGCTGTATAATTTGCTAAAGTATGTAATTTTTTTTGCACAAGCTTAATCGGCTTTAAGATTTGGAAAATTTTGAAATGCTGGCCGATTATAATTGCAAGTATCTCGTGACACGTACCAGTCAGTAGATGACATCATATGACTCAAGGTAGTCATTTTATACATCATTACTAAAAAAAAATTTAAAAAAAAATTGTTTAGGAACTTATATGTAATTACATATGAATCTGTAGAATCATCAAATTTCAACCAAAATTAAATCTATACCAGCAGAAGAATTTGTGACAAAAAAAAAGAGAATGAAATGGAAATAGCAAAATATTGAGCAAAGTTCTTTTGACCCTCAACATTGGTATTATCCGGCAATTCTGTGGTCACTAGACACAGTGCAATTTGTTACTATTTTCTCGGCGGGAATCTTCCGGTAATATTTTCAACAGCAATAAAAGGTGATCAAGATGAGGTCTTGAATACGCGAACCTGCGGACATGATTTCAAGGCATCGCCGAGAACACACGTTGCACGCACTTTTAATGAAAAACATGAGTGTCACTTGTGTCATCTGTAACATTCTTACATCGTTCAATGGTGAGGTCCAAAAAAAGAGCAAGCTAAGCCCTTTGTTAGAATATTCACAAGGCTGTAGGTCGACTAACTTTAAGAGGCCCTTAGAGTAAAAATTCCGGGGATATCAAAAACAAAAACGTAAAGAAATTACCTCGGAATTTTCCAATTTTTTGAATGGTCGGTTATCTTGTCGCGGATTTTTATTTTTTTTTAAAAAAAAACCATTCACAATAAAAAGGATAATGAAAAGTTATTGGAACAGATTTCAAGTTAAAACAGTGGCAGTTAATCACTCCAATTATCAGCTCATCCCGAGTACCGACCATACTATTCAAGTCAATATCGTTGCCCATCAAGCCTCCTACAACCAAGAACTCTAAAATCACTGATTTAAATACGGAAACAAGAAAGTGCAGATGGTTATATCGCCAAATATTGTGAGGACAGAAGACGATCCATCCGTTGCTCTTTTGACAGTTTCTTCGAGTGCCAATACTATTTTTTCCAACATTGTCGCTATTCAGGTTTTTCTCTTCACTTTTATCAAATGTTTTACGGCTACCTAGTAACCTATTCTAACTTCGACACTAGTAAAGCACCCATATTTAAATCTTTACCTTACAGTTTACTCTTCATCTTGTCCAGGAACACTGCTATTGTATCACTTATCTTGTTTTGGGGGTTTTAAGATTCGTCTTTGCGATCACTTACATCTTTGTATACTCTCATTTAACTCGCTTTCGTGAATGTATTGTTGCATCTGGGCCCTGTCACGCCAACATAAATTCCCGTCATTCGAAAAGAAAATGGCAATATAAAGAATTAAAGTAATTAGCTTACAGATTTGGTCTGTTTGATCGCTGTTTTAACAAACTCTCTCATATTTCTCAATTAATATTGGTGTTTACCTCCCTTCAATACAAAATAAAATATTTATGTACTGAATTTTGTTGTGGTTTTGGCATTTTTGACAATTTGGCAAGTTCTCTGCGCGTCTTTTGATTGTTCGTTATTAAACCCCTATGCCAATACCCTTCGAAATAGATTTATGATTTCAATTTGATACCACAACACACTTCACATACAATTCATCACAGTTGGTGCATTCTTCCTGATAATTCTGCATACTCCCCAAGCTATTGTTTGGCAAGATCCCCAAAGTAGTTGAATCGGGTTCAAATCTGGGTACGAGAATGATAATTTCATTATTCTTAAACTCTTCGATGAATCCAAAAATTTTTGTGCTGTACCAGATATGTGCTAGATGTCGTTTTATTTTTTCTCTAATGTTAAATTTTGTCAGAATATTGAACCTGACTCTATCGCGGCTTCATCCAGAATTTGCAAAATAAATTGGCAATCTAAAGTGTTAACCACAATTCTAATTCTTTCTACCAACGAGATAATTTTTACTTCCGACATCAAACCAAGATATGCACTTGTCACCTCGAAACTTCAAGGGCGCAAATTCTTCTGCCCTATTACCCAGGAATATTTAAGATATCACTAATAACTAAAAATATTAACATGGCCGTGTAATGTAATAAATCGATGCATACATAGACAGTTAGCCAAATTATCAAAAGATGCCAAGATCATAACAACAACATTTACTTCACTTCACGTACATATAAATATTTTATTTTCTATTAAAAGGGGAAATACGTATCAATATATATTGTGAAAAATAAGTGAAGAGATCTTTAATTTCTCAATGTCTTTTTTAATGGGAGATTACAGTGGAGTTTACCGAGTATAACGATTTGTCTACTTATTTATACTTGTTTGAAGGCTACAAGTCCAACTCTGCAACTAGTGGTGTCGCCTAGAAACCCTTTCTCTCGCTAGAAAGGAGTCAAGCAGAGTAGTGTCCTAACTTCGATGAAGATCCCCAATCAGTCTCGCGGTCTGTGTCGTCTTCATCTCTCAGCACGATTCCCTAGCACCCTTATCATGAAGCTAACCACGATCAGTCCATATTAATAGGTTCCGAGACCTATTCATACTACTACTACTACGTACTTGATCATGGAGGAGTCATCCAATGAGTATTTGGAGGGTACCCAACTCCCATAAGGTGATGATGGATTGGGCCAAATTGGTCTCTTTTATTACGATGGAGGGATATACAGATAGATATATGCACCTCGTGTGTATCAGGTGTCTAGGCATCTCCTGGCTAGGGTTGCGGGTATTTAGAGTATATTTTTCCCGCATACGCATTTTCCATTGCCACAACAAACTCAATCCACATCGAGACCGCGTCGACAAAAATTCTCACGAGGATAAACAGATCGCAATCCTAAATCACCAGAGGCACGACCTAATATCCCAAGTTATTGCCAATAAACTAAAAATCTCCTTATGTCAAGTGCAATATACATACGAATGTAGTAATATCCCATACCCAAAAAAACCCCAGCCGTTCACCAGTTTTAAGCACCTAACGGGTTAATTTACCCGAAAAATTTATTCGTAGGTGCCACGATGGTCGATTAATTTTTTGCCAGATTCTTTAAATCTATTCTTTTTCTTACTGGAATAGTCATGAGAATGTTTTTCGAAGAGTATTTCAGCGAAGATATTACAAACGCTGTATCTCAGATCAATCCTCCGACAAGTGAAGAGAATAAGAGAGCGGGTATTTTCTACCCAGGGTCATTGTCACTGAAAAATTGAGCAATGAAGTAAAAAATTTTGGATCAATGAATTTGGGATAATTGTTGACCAGCACACAGACGTGTAGGTAGCGAGAAATGTCAGTTCTCTTACTGATATATCGTACTTTGCATTAAGAATCATAGAGTGGCGAGGTTCATGTTGAAAACTGCATGGCCTCTAGTTTTGCCCGAATCAATGAAAGGATATTCTGGGTGTGATTTATGAGGTGACAAAAAGGTCCCTTCTTGATATGGGATAGGAGCTGGGGAACACTCAACTCAGCCTCGTACGGTCAACACATCCTAAAATTGATATATTCGATAAACTAAATAGATCCCTCTATTCTACTAATGCTAGATATTTTGTCCTATCACACTACGCGCAACTCGATTGAAGCCATCCAAGCAGCAGAAAAAAAATCCAATTTTCTGGCCTCCGTATTTCCCGAACATGAACCCAATAGAATCTTTATGAAATACCATGAAGAATTTTATTCAATAACGCTACCCTGAGATCGATTCTGAGAATCAACTTTGTCTATGGGTACTTCATCAGGCAATCATCGAAGCTTGGAACTCGAAAACTACCCAGGAACTCGGTCGGCTTATTGATGGCATGCCTGCAGGATGTCAAGCAATGATCAAATCTGGATAGGGGACTAACCAGATATTAATTTTTCAATTTGAATTTGAATTCATGGCATGTATGATAGAATAACTTGCTGACATTTCAAACCGTAGATTATTGAAAACTCTCGGAATTTTGAACTTTTACAAAATATTGCTATCAAGAAAATTCTCCATCAGTAAAAGTAAAATAAAAGTAGTTGACTTTCTTGGGACCACTTTTATTTCCAAATTGAGTAAATTAACAGGGTCTAATTTATCCCTGTAAACCGGTTATATGATGCAGTTTATTTAACAGTCTAACTCTATTTCGCTAGGCTACTATTAAATGTAATCTGTTACTAAGGTTTTGGCGCCATTATCGCTAATATTTTCACAAGTCTAAGTCAATTCAATTCAACACATGTCAGATCATTATGATACGTCAGAAGGAAGATCGAGTTTATATCTGATTTTTTGTGATTGAAAAGATCATCATAAATTTGAGTAATATTGTAATCACGTTACCAAGAAAAAATAAAATAAATTAAAATAAGATAAAGCTTCTCGTTATATTTCACCTTCAATTTTCCATTATTATTTCATGACAAATCGTGGGAACGGGAGGTGAATTCAGTCATTTAGTCTGTCAGTTAATGTATTTCAATCATTGAGTTTTCTGTGTTTTGATGAATGGGTAAGAATAAATAATTTTATACTTATTGTACAGCAAAAATTGTTCCTAAAGACCGAACAGAAAATATGTATATTAATAGCCTCGATCACATCCAATCCACCAATCCCAGAGAGTAAGAGTTACTTGAAATCAAGGTAATAATAATGCTGTATGTCATGTTAGAAGGACAAACGAAATGAGAATAATTGTAATCATTGATTAATGATGATAACAGATCAACCAGAAATAAAGACGTGCGGGTGCCCTCAAGAAATGAAGTGAGTTAGGTCCTTTTCCGTGTGAGCAATGGGTCTTCTGATACGGAGCGGGGCGGAAATACACAGTTCTCGTTAGCTTGTAGCCATCTCAATCTCAATAGTTTTGTATTTGAGTTAGTATAATACAGCTTGGCGGGGGTAAAACTTTGTTTTTAATTGTAAGTAAATTATGCCGATAATGGGCAAAGTAGTACCCTCACCTTGCTGTATAATTACTATAATAATAATAATAATAATAATAATAATAATAA
>JAHYSP010007931.1:0-10049 GCA_019455505.1 Pleochaeta shiraiana | reverse complement strand
AAAACCTAGCTCGGCACACTTGTTGAACAGGTTCGAAATGCGTCGACCAATTATCGGCCATGCTAGTCTGAGGATAGGAGTCGTAATTTCATCAATACCTGGCGACGAGGATGTAACCTGACAGGTATCCCTGAAGACTTCTTCCTCGATAAATGGTTCCCATGGTATAAACCTTATGGCAACCGTGGGTGTATCTGGCGGAATGTCCGAAGCTTCTGTTTGTCGAGAGAGAAGCACTCTGTGTAGGAGGGAAGCCTATTTTACAGGGCACTGGGCGTCAGCGATGCCGTCAGCACCTTTGAGTGGCGGAGTTTGGAAAAGGGGGGCAGTTTTATGCCAGTTGACTATCTTGAAGACATCTTTTAAGGACTCTGAGTTCTCAATTTTCGATTCCCAATATGATCTTTTGGCTCGTCTGACAGCATTCCGAAGTTCATGCTTCTCATATTCAGCTCGGCCCTGCCATCTCTCCCTGCGGTACCTACGTGATGCTGTTCTGCACTCTTCATTCCACCAGGTTGACCCTCGAAAATTGCCCTTCGTACGGGGGCAGGCCTCCTGTAGGGCCGTGTGTATAGTTTGAGTGATATCCTCTGCTTCCGATTCGATGTCTGCTGCAGTCTAGATGGTTGGGAGGTCCTGACACTCGCCTAAAAGAGCCTTGAAAAGATTCTCGTTAATTGACCCATATCTTAGGCGCCCCATTGTGCACTTGTTCAAGTCCCCCTGCAAAGGTATTGTTGAGACTAATTTTTCGTGATCTGATGTAGTGTAGAGTTCTGGCTTGATTTCACATTTTGCTCCCGCGAGAGTAGAGAATGCGAGATCTAGGGTGCCACCCCTATTAATAGTAGGGACATCTGTCGGGTTGAGGACTAAGTCTTTCTCCCTTGCCCAGTCGAGCAAGGCGGCTACCTCCGTGGAATTATTGGAGGCGAATGAGTCCCAGGCAGGATGTCTTAGATTGAAATTGTCACCAACAAAGTCAGGAGATTCTGGGGAGTCTAAGAGCAGTTGTAGAGCCTCGCCGGCACCTATGCAGTTGGCTGGGGCATTGTAAATATTCTAAACAGCCATTTTCCGTCCGCGCCCGCATGAAATGGCGATTTGAACACAGTCGGGAGATATATCTACAGCGATCTGATATGGTTGGAGCCCCTGTGCTTTACGGACGTATGTTAGGGCTCTGGGACGTTGGTGCCATTCCGAGAGGGGTGAAAATGTCATAAAAATTAGATGCGATATTGAACACTTCGTGGATAGGTCTCTGAAGATCCAGGGCTCCTAAACTAGAAGAATGTCGATGTCGTTGTCCTGCACGAGTTGTAGTGCCACACTATGTGCATTGGCGCCTCTACTCACGTTTGCTTGCATGATGCGTATTCAACGTTTTTTTGCGAATTTTTGTCTCCTTGCCATACTCAGTTGGAGAAGGATGGGTGTTCGACCGCGTCCTGAGGGACTGGAGCTGGGGATTCTTGGGGGTGGTTAAGAGACTTAGCAAGCTCTTTTCGACCCGTTGCGCGTATATGACGTAATACAGCCCCCTCCTTAGGGCGGATGAAAACGCCATGGTCTCGACGTGGACGGGCAGGGCAGGAAACTTTGGTGGAGCTGTGGGGGCCCCGACAGTTCAGACATTGGAGTGGATGGGCGCAAGGACCCTCGTGAGCGTCCTTACCGCAGGACCCACATTTATACTGGCGGGCGCAGGTCCTGGTGGCGTGGAAGCCGAAGCATTTGCTGCAGGTAGTTACTTGGCTAAGGATTCGAACACGTTGTACGCCTGTGGTTTGTCCAAATAGCTGCATTCGTGATGGGAACTTATGCGCCTTAGCTTCTGGGACGTGTATTCGTATAAAACCGTCTGGGTTGGCAGATTCAATGGAACGTTTGGTCCATGCTAGGTAACGGATGGGCATTGTGTCCATTATGGCCGATATGGCCGGTTCTGACTGGGGAAGTCCCTCGACTAGGTCGACAGCCCCTTCCAAAGAGACAACTTTCTTTGGGACAGGCCCCACAATAAATGTAGTCCAAGTTTCCTGTCTTTCTACCGTGGCGTTGCCGAATCGTGCCGCAATGGCGTCTTTGTGCTCGACAATACTGCCTGCTTTATCCGGAGTGGGTGCTATTATTGCGATTCCTGAGGGCACTTTCCATGCGTATACCACTAGCGATGGGTCAGGGATAAGCCGTTGGACTTGCTGTCGGAGTAGGAATGGCTCCGCTTTGCAAGCTTCGTGTTAACTGTCAAGACGGATCATTATATGCATGTCTTTTTTGCTCTGGTGCTGCGGCGGGGAGGGTCTTCTCGGTGGCCGGCGAGGGTCGACGTTTGTGCCGTTCACGTTCCCAGCAGCGGCTTTAGCGGCCTAAGTATTACTGTTACGACTGGGCTCATTGTCCTTAACCCCCGCTGTAGTTGCTGAGTTTTTGTAGATCTTTTCCCCGCGCATTGCCCGGGACACTGCGTCGGAAATCAGGGCAAGAAAGTCTGCTCCTGCTCCGGGGAAGATGTCCTCCATTTCTTCCAGGTATGGCCCGACTAGATTTAGTAGTCCTCTGGTCATCGACATGAGGTTGGTGGTCTGTTGGCTTTCCTCTGGGGCCTCGTCGTCTGTTTCGGATGTCGCTTTTGTGATAGATTTTGTTCCACTGCCATGCCACTTCGGAAAATATCATCGCCGGGATCGTACTGAGACGGCTGTAAGGGAATTTCTGAGTGCCCACTGAGGCTTAGGAAGTTGTCAGCGTCCATGTCGGCATCGGGAAGGCTCGAGGGAGGCAGCACAGCCTGCGAAACCTGGGATGCAGCAATACTAGATATTACTGCGTCAAGTTTCGAAGCGGAGCGAGTTAGTGTAGCAGCTGATAGTTGCCCTCGTCCGGAATTGTTGACATGTTTGTGAATGCGCTTCGTGGCAACCACAGTCTCGGACACACCGCGTTCTTTTTCGCGAACCGGTGGCGCCATACCTTCTATCTAGAGAATATACGCAGATTTTTTAGTATACTTATCGAAAGAGTTTTGAGGTGCTGGTTTAAAGTGTATGCTGTGTGATTATTTTTGCTTAGTCAAAGCATTAATATGTAAACATATCAAACTCGTCACTTTTATAATCACGTGAAACTTTTATTATTTACCCAATTATGCCAAAATGAGAAAATCTTATTCCAACAAAGTTATGTTATTTTGTCTTCTGAAGACCGTTTTTGGATTATTATAATAAAATTCTACCTATAGTACATAGTATCAGAATGTCTATTAGAAGACCACGTGGTGGGCATGGTTCTCCTTCTCTTGCATGTTGGTATTTATTTTCAAATTCACCAAGAAGTTTTTTTGCTGATATAAATTGGTCAAAATCATGTTGCCAAATATTTGAGTTTGCACACTGCCATCGATAGTAGGCCTGATGTTTGGCGATAATATCTACACCAGAAATTCCTGATGACTATAGATCGCGAGATATTTCAGCAGCTTTATGACTTGTGCTGCGCGATTTGACAAATTCAAGAGCTTCGTGAGTCAATTGGAGATCATGGTATAGAGGATGATAATCATGTTACAATTTTATTTCCAGCCGTCGATGAAATAGATTTACTTTAAATTTCAAACTGCTTTGGCACTGAAACCTTTCCATCCGGCCTCTGTCGCGCTTACCTGAAAACACTGACTTGTTGCAAAATTCTAGATCCTGGCTTCAATAATAATAGTAATAATAGAATCCCTTTTTTTTTCTTGATGCAATTATATCTCCGGAACCTATGAGCCCCTGCTTCTCGTGTGAGGTGAACTAACTGCCTGGTTGCTCTATTGTGTAGACTCAGGTCACTACTAGCTTCAAGTAAATCCCCAAAACTATAGAGTAGTTGGTAGAGATCAAAAGTGTAAGTCAGATCGATTCTTTTGGTTTGGCCCTGAAAGTAATATTATAGCGATTTCTTGAACAAAGTTGAGTAGAGATGATTTACCGGTCGGCTCCAATTGTTTATTTCATAGATATAACTATCACAATCATCTAGTTCAGTAAAATGGCGTTTATTTCCGTGCTTTGAGCACGTAATCAATCGCTTGTCCTGTTTATTGACTCTAAAATCGCCAATAAGGTGATAATTGCAAGTTGAGCAAAATTTTTTGCTATGAGAATCCATCATCAAGTAATATTGAAAAAGTTTTATTTTGTACTTTACTCATAAAATGAGAGAAAAATATAATCAAAATTAAACAAAAATAATAGTTATGAGAAATCGCACCCTGTGCGAAATATTTATAGATGCTCTGACCCTACAGATTCCTGGGGTATCAAACCAGGCTATCTAGTACAAATATAATTAAAGAGATTTGTATCCTTCATACAATTTACTAATTTAGCAACACCATCGAAGGTGCCGAGGAAATATATTGTTGCGTCCCCAGAATTTCGAGGAACCCTAGGTAATTTCTTTAATGATTTTGCGCAATGAATTATGTGATTTGGAGATTTAGGGACGCCTCAGCTGCAGATAGTTAATGCATCTTCGTAATGAAGTCACTCGTGGTAGATAGTAAAGTCACCTTTCCCTTAGCGTGCTGCATAAATATGAGTGACTAGAGGAATAGGGAGCAATAGTTCACGGGGACAGCGCTCTAATCTGTCAATTTCAAAAGTTCTATACGAATTCGGTGCATGTAATGACCAGTAATTTTTAATGTCATTATCTAGTTTTGCTTCTAACCATGCTTTAGCACTAGCGGTAGTTAGAGAAGAATGAGATAAGTAGGAAGAGGTCGAAGGAGCTAAATTCAGAGTCTCTTTGATTGGGTGATCTGCTTGGACATTTCCTTGGATACCTGTGTTACTAATAATCCAGTGTACCCGCACTCTGCTTGAGACTGTTTGTGGGAGGCAAGATCTCTGTGGCCAAGCAGAAGCTCGTAAAGCGAAAGATAAACATTCCTGCTGCGTGGAGCAGACAGTTGTTTGATGTAGATGTCGGGCTACTTTCTGATTGTCTAAAAGAATTCAGAGATCGTTTAAGAATCGAGATGTGGGTAATATTAGAGCTTCTTCTATTTATCAAAATGTAAGAGTCTTATGATTAAAGTCACAAGTACCCACAACTCGCCCTCTCACCTAATTATTAGGTATTAAGCCGAGTGATAAAATATCTCAGTCGTCTCATGGGATGTATCGAGTGGAATTTATCAAGGGTTAAATCGATTTATGACATATCTTTATGGTTTCAAGGGATAAACCGAGTGTTGGCATAACTCTATCGGTCCAAGTAACCCTCATGTGGAATCATCTCACGACAGAATAGTTGTGGTATATGAAATCTTCAGGCATATTAAAGCAGTTGTAAACTGTGTGATTCCATGTATAAATAAGGAGATGAATTCTGGCAGAAAGGGAAAAAAAATCAGAATCAAAATTATCATAAATAACAATCTTCATCACTTAACTTGAATCATCATCAACCTCATTACCTTTATCATTATCTGAATTATAATTACATCTCTTTCTATAGTCTCCTCAGAATTACCTTTATTTGATCTTTGTGGCCATTCTCCATCAAAAAATATCTTCCACATTTATTCATATCATTTAACCTGAGTACCCAAACTTTAGTTTTGATAGTATTGCGACCACAGCAGCTGTGATTTCAGCATCGAATATGGATAGATCAGGATTTAGAGAGATAGAGTTTCGTAAGATAACTTTTCCAGCTTGATGAGCGACGACTCCTCCACCTACTCTAGGGATTGAGCTGGTTTCTATACGACTTGTATCTGAAAATGCGATAATATCATTAGGAGAGATACTAGTGAGAAGATAGAAAGGGGATTGAGTTACTCGTTTGAGGCCGATGCACCAATTTTCAATGTGGTCCCAGGGAGGTTTGATGAGGGGATCTAAGTATTCTACTTCTGATAGGGAGAGAGCCCATCTAGAGAGGTGTGTACTTTTGCGGCGTACTTGGGATATCCAAGTTATCCGTCTCCTTAGATGATGACGAGGATTTAGTTTGTGTGCACGAAGAATTGGTCGGCGGGATCTTTTGTTGAGCTCAAAGTCAGGAGGTAAGTGACCTGCTTCCCGGAAAAGAGCAGGAGCTGATATTGTATGATAAATTGGAAATATTGCTCTAACATAGGCTAGGATAACTTTTCGAATATCATTCAGATGAACTTCGACACGGCTAGAGACCATAAGATCCTATGCCGTCGTTCTACTTTGATCAGGCCACCATGTTTCAGCGCCGTAAAGAGCGATAGGGATAATGCAAGCTCGAGCTACCCGCCGAATAAGTATTGGAGAGGCGCCTCTTGTTGTGTTTCCAAGGCTACAAAGCGCGTTTGCCACTGCCAATAATTTGTTAGCGAGAATTCGGACGTGCCTTTTGAAAAATAGTTTTTAATTGTCGATATATCCTTTTATTAAGTTTTATTATTATTTTCTAACACTGAGGATGCTTTTTGTACATTAATTTTAAATGGCTATGAAGTAGGAAGTATGGTTGAACAATAAATTATAACACGAAGATTTGTTAGCCTATGACATTCTCAATTCGTTCAACTTTCTTAGTTGTGACTTTCCCAGTTTTCAATATCCCTGCTTCTTCAAAGTGGTGTGGACCAGTAATGTGATTTTTCCTCACATACGTTCAACATGTTTTATCAAAATATACATCCAGTCATCTGGTGTATGGGCGGTTTTTGTTTTCAGAAACAGAGAAGTGGTCGTGCGTGACCGCTGGGGTGTTAGCCGGATCTTTGTCTACGCCTCTCGTGAGAAATACTGGAGTTCCGCCTTTCCTGGGTCAAATGTGATGCTGTCAGGATTGCTTGTTGTATAATATATATGGAGATAACCCGAATCATAGTGTTCTATGATTCTGGTCTGGCCTTTTCGCCGAGTGGTTATGCATCTATCTCTTGCATAATGTAGGATGGCAACCTTCAGCCTGAATACCTTTGTCCTTGTCCCGCTGTCAACATGCCGCTTCTGACAGATGCCCTCCTATAGTTCCCAATCTGAGCCTCCTTTTTATGAGTTAACTAAGGACTTGCAGTTTTCTTGGAATGATTTTTGGGCCGCAATAATCGCGATATCATCAACATTTGCGAATTTGCGAGAGATGCATCCTATTCTGAACAAGGTAGAAGAATATAGCGTGAAGAGGATGGGAGAAGCGGGGTATTGCTGAGGGAGACCACAATTGACTGACTGGAGAGGGCTTGTCTCGAATTCTTCATTCCCTATGAAGTACTACATTGAGTGGTTTCCTCCAAACTACTAATGCTACTCTTAGCGTAATCCTTATTGCCTTATCAATTAGATTAAAAAGGTGTACTGTTGCCAGGATCGATTTAACACGCCTTTTCGAACGTGTCAGTTCTGGCCGCCACACATCAGTAACGAAGGTTGCTATTGGAGCCAACCACATGTCTACTACAGTTACCAATGGTTTATGAGTGGATCCTCGCTTGAATGGACTTAGCTGTCGCAAGTGCTGAATGATTTTTAGTTCTTTAACTCACACACTTCTGCATGATGTTTGGATTATAGTTTAGGGTCTAGGTGGACATCAAGCCACCGAATTTTTTTTCACAGACTTAATGGGTGTACTATTGATTCGTATGTCTATGAACTATCATAGGCGCCCTATAAATTTCACTTCTCCAGACTTGGAAGTATCAGATTCAAATGCAATTGTCTGAGCTCAATTTGATGAATAGTTTACTTTTCATGGCATAGTCGACTCGGGCTTCGCTATTGTGTATCCGATCCCAAGATTACCAATATAGTCGGCATAACTGAAGCGTCCATTTACATTTCAGATGCTCATAGACTCAGCCATATAAAGAAGTAAAAGCCGGAGAGATATTATCAAGCCCTGTGATACCCCACACGCCAGTTCTTTTGATCGTGTTACTCCTTCCGAGTAGCGAATTTATACAATAGCTATCAAAAATGTCAAATGTTGCTACTAATTTTCATATATTTAACAATAACTCGACGACACATTAAAAATCAATAAATTTAGATCATTTAAAATTTAATTAACTCATCCATAGCCATTATATTTTTCTCCAATTAAATAAATGACGTGTAAAATAATTTGCCGAGATCTTGACATTTCAGAGGCAGTCGTAAATTTTGAGCCTATAATTTTACGAGGTAGAACCGCTTGAATGGGGCCTGCCGCAGGAATCGCCGACATCTCCCATTCTCTTTATGCTCTACACAGAACCAAACTGCGCCATGAAGATCAGATAATGAAACTCGGCTATGTAGATGATGCAGCGATAGTATACGTCGATAACACACTAACAGAATTAATTGAGAGACTGAAAATCGAGGCAAGAATGCAGCTTAAATGGAGCAAAAAGAATATTATGTCCTTTGATCTTGATAGGAGTGAGCTCTGACGCTTTACTAAATTCCCCAGACGCGTAGATTGTCCTGGACTAGTGATCGGAGAGATCCTGATTCCTGCAAATTGAGTGATCCGATGTCTTGGAGTCTGGCTAGATGGGAGACTCAAGTTTTTTTATCACATAAGATACTGGGCTATAATAGGAGTGGCAGTGGCAGAATACCTCTGAAGCCCTAATAACACAATCAAAGGCTAACCCCCATGCCTAACACGAAAATCAGTAAAGTTTAGTGTTCTCCCTATAGCTTGCTGCGGGGCTAAACCCTGGTGGCTCGGGAATTGCAAGCCGACATGAAAATCAAAGAGATCAGAGGGGTTGAGATACAAAAAAGTACAACATCTAAAAAAGCTTTCCAAAACCATAAATATGGGGCTTCTTGGGATTATTCCAACTTAACGAACGACCCCTGTCCCTGTAAGCTACAGAGAAGCGGGGAATTCGCCAGCTCATATTCTCATTGAGAAACTAGGTCTATAAAAAGCACTTCGCATCCAAACACTGGACCTGCGAGACCCCATGCAGAAGATAACACACTGCAGAGTTACTACTAGGCTCAATCAAACGGCCCAAATTCTGCCAATTTCAATAGATTCAGAGCTAGTCGACTGCCAGAATGATGCGCAAACTTTGCTACTCATATCTAAGAGCACAAACCATGAGGTCCATTTCTACACCGACGGTGCACGGACTCTCGAAGGTAGAGCCGGAGGAGACTATGTTGCCTACCAAACATTGGGGAAAGTTTTAGTAGAGAGTATCAGCAATGGAACCAAAGTAGAGCCTGTAGATACTGAGTTATTCGCAATCAATCTCGGCATTCAAGCCTCGATGAAGAAAATGCCGATCTGAATTGTCAACAACATGAAAGTTTACTCAAACAGTAAAATAGTCGCGAGTGTTACAAAGACGCTAATTGCCCAAAAATCAGGAAAAATGTAATTGAGGTTCAGAAAAACTATTGAAAATGGAAGAGAAGGGAAAGACTTCCTCATACCTAGCTTGGAAGTAATCGTTTCCGGTGGATGCTAGGTCATTCAGAAATAACTTTAAGAACGAAGAAGCAGATCAACTGGTAAATTTCTGGGCACAAAAGGCCAATCCAAACCAACAAAACACTGCAATAACTCATGCAGTAGTAAAAGAGCATGCATCTGAAAACTTAAATTGTAGGACTCGAGGAAAGGTGGTGGCACAAAAATTGCCCTGAAAGATACAGAACACTCAAAATCAATTTGAGCCCCCATCTCCCCGCATCATATCTAAAGGAACTCCGACTATGCAGAAAAAATACTCGGCAATCTCATTGCAGCATGGATAACTTCAAAGCGTACCACGTAAAATTTAATTACGAGAATTTCACTAGCTGTAACTGTGGGAGGATCCACACCAACGCACTTCTTCTGAAAGGAAACGAGAAAAAAGGCAACACGTGAGTCGGGGAAAAGAATGCTACATGATGCCCTAAATTGGCATCTGGCAACAGCGGAAGGTGGAGGAGCAGTCTTCAACCGGATTATCGGTACCTAATAACATTAACTATAATAATATTTAATTTCTTTTTAAAAAAAAAAAAAAAAAAAAAAAAAGAAGAGAACTGTCTGGATATTAAGATGTAGGACAA
>JAHYSP010007928.1:0-10850 GCA_019455505.1 Pleochaeta shiraiana | reverse complement strand
TTTATAAAATTAAAAAAAAAAAAAAAAAAAAAAAAACATATCAATTATAAAATTATAAATAAATGGTCTATTTTTGAATGGATTTAATGAGTCACCTCTCTGTTCTTCTCTCTCTCTCTCTCTATCATTATTTGTAATTCAAACCCGCTCTCTCTCCAATCCAATTACTAACTATTTGAATGACTGGTTAACGACGTGAGATCTAGTTATCTCTATCTATCTTGATTGAAATAATAATCTCTAATTCTCTGATTAGTATTAACACTATTAATATCATTATTCTGAATTTATAACAAAAACCCTCTCGTCATCGTCATCGTCGTCGTCGTCCATCATTCTATATCTCATGTTAAAAAGACCTGATTTGTAGGTGTCGCGTCGCGTTTCGCTTCGAGCTTGTTTTTACACTAAAATTAATAATCGATGTTTAAAATATGAAAATGTCGCTTCGAGCAAGATCGAGTCCCTCGTTTAATAAAAATTTCTCTAAATACACTGGGATTTGTGTTATACCCTAACGCTCACGAAGTGACTACATATACATGTACATGTAGCTTACTCTGGAGACTCAAATAAGGTTTGTTTTGGACACACTAAGCTAATTTCGATATGGTCTATATCATTGAGTTAATAGAGTTTATCCACCGTATTTATGAAAAATAAAAAATTTGAGAGGAAAAGCCATTCAACCGATAAAGTTTACAGTGGATCTCCCTTTCAATCTAAACCAAATTGGGATTATGATCTACTGCATAAATTTTATATCATAATAAAAAGTATTCTATTGATGTCTCATGTACATGTCTAATTTGTCATATGTACTCCCTTTAAGCATTTTTATTATTGTAAAAACCTAATTCTTTTGTAGATCT
Source organism: Pleochaeta shiraiana (assembly GCA_019455505.1). Classification (NCBI taxonomy): domain Eukaryota; kingdom Fungi; phylum Ascomycota; class Leotiomycetes; order Helotiales; family Erysiphaceae; genus Pleochaeta; species Pleochaeta shiraiana. Next base: position 9,978 of record JAHYSP010007928.1, on the reverse strand, counting down.
TGTAATAGGTGGGTTGAGCAAAATCGATTTCGGATATCTATAGCTAAATTATCTCAAATTCCAAAAATCTATCGCGGCGTTTGAGGCTTTACAACCTAATTTGAGATTCACAAGAGAATAGGATTGTTATCATAAAAATTTTCAATAGGGGAAAGAGAATTTGATTGAAACCAAATTACGAAAATAATATCACTGAAAGATACAAACCAAGACCCATTACAACCTTGACGGGCGCCAAGTGCTTAGTGGGGCCCACATCGGCATCTATCACTGCCTGAAACCTGGCAATCATATTCTCGATGGGTTTCATGAGATACCCATGAGCCATATAATCCCAAACCTCTCTTCCGAAGCTCATTTTGTGTTACCCGCTCACTGAAAACAAAATGCCCGAACGGACCTGCCGCAAGTTCCAGGTAAGTCAATCTTTTATAATAGATATATGACATGACTTTGAAAGACTCCACAATCGTATCAAACTCCACAAAAGAAGGGCCCGATGAGTGGGTTGGTGGGTGATCTTTATATTTCTTGTGGGGTATGAAATTATTATGCCTCAGTGCGTTGCTCACTTGCCCACGAGAAATTTGAAGCTCTCTAGCCCATCTATCTGATAATAGTTTTTCCCAGTGTCCTTGAGCCCGAGAATCATAGAAAATATTTTAACGTTGATTCATAATTCTTATGATATTTGACTCAAACGAGTATGCAATAACCTCTTAATATGGTTTTTGTATCGAGATGTCCAAGGTGGCATTGAAGGTTGTGTCTAAGGTGGATTCATGTATAGAGTGATCGTATGTCTGATTGATGATTGACAGTAAGATAAAAATGAAATCTCTGAAAAAAAAAAAAATTATTTACTAAAACAGATCAGAATAACAAGACTTGTAATTGATGATAATGACGATCGTGGTGTTAAATAATCAAAGATCAATTTGGTTAGAATGTTTGAACTAACTGAGTAAAAAATTATGTATTATATCTGCTGCCCAATTAACGAGGCTAATGGCTTATTTAGACTTTGGTTAGTGTATTTACTACCAGGGCTATCTACCCCCAAGAGCATTATAATCACCGTAGTAACTGGTCATAGAAGCTTTTGTGCAGAAAAATTTATCTCTCAACCAGGCATTAAAGCATCATCGAATTTTCAAGTTGATCTAGAAATCGGCATTAGTGGACAAATATTTAAAATTATTCCAAAATTACAGAGAAGTAATGTAATGACTAAAGATTAATATATATCCCCAATTATGGTTTTTTTATGTTTACTTACTTAATAAGCTGTTATCAATTTTATCCAATTCCGAGATTTTATTTGGCCATTCAGTACTGTGAACTATCTGGCTTGTATCTAACAAACTTACATTCATCACCTGAAGTTTCACCTTGTTCTTAGATGATTATTGGGAATATTTTCTTTGGTTCTACAAGATGTATGATTACAGGAATCTGTGCTAAGGTCTGATTCACATCACAGTAAATGAAATCCACTTGACCTACCCAGAGAGAGTTTTTTTTTTTTAATTCGCGAGATGAACGAAAAAAGGCCGGAATTTCTGTGGCTATTTTTTCTTTCTATAGAAGGGAATGAAGTAGAATTAGCAGTGGTTCATTCTAATTTTTACCTAGATTTATTTACCTATCTTATTGTTGGGAATAAGTAGCCTGTCAACCCGGCTGTTTTTGTAGTCATGCTAAACAGTATGCGCGCGTTCGCACACGCTCCAAAAATGGGAATTTTCTAGATGAAACGAGAAGATAATCTGACCAGAAACCTCATCAGAACTAAATTTGGTCTAGAAAGTTTGGGCACGGAAAGAGAAAAAGGTTTGGTGTCTAGCTCGAGCATAGAAAATACGTGAAGATATATTTAGAGCAGAAATAGTAAGTCTAATTTTTTAAAAAGGCATCCTTAACTACAAGAGTTAAGACATGTTAATGTCATACTTGTCTGTATTTAAAGGTAGAAAGCCCGTTGAAAACCCAATTTTAGAGCATGCATGGGGGTTCAGTACTAGGATGAAGGAGACACATTAGTTTTACCTTGAATAAAAACCATGCATTAACGTGCTCTAGCTAAAATAAACATTATTGATATGCCCCTGATTACTGAAATATTTAAGTTTGATATAGTACATGTGATCTAATTTTGATGCCTTCCTCTGATAATTAATATTCTAATCCATCTAAAATGAATGTGAAAACTATATTTTGATGGTGAATCGAGAATCAACCGGCATGATCGCCGCAAAGAGTCTTTGGTTTTTGACCTAACCTTGGTAGTTTTAATGAAAATGTTATAACTGCACAAATAACACTGAGAATAGCGGCTCCCGCGAAAGAGGCCCGTAGCGCTGCTGTGTAACTATCGCGAACTTGCGCTTGGTACCACGGGTCTAAGTCTTTGATAGCTTCGACGCTCTTACGGACAGCTTCAATAACTTCGCTACGATCAGGGCCAACAACATAACGATTGAGAAAAAAGACTAGTGTATTCTGAAGGATCAGTGATGAGAAAGAGACACCAAACACAGTGGCTAAAGAGCGCCACAAGATTAACGTTGAGGTGACAACAGCCTGTTCTGATTGTAGCGAGACGGCAAGAACAGCCATAAATGTTGTGGGATTAACTAAAAATGATTTGTCAGTTTTAAGTATATCTTGTCTTCTATGATATGGGTAGTAGGTTGACAAGTTTCATTTAAAGAGCCCCGAAAGTAAAAGTAGACGTACTAAGGCCTTGTCCAATGCTATTAGGAACAAGGAAAAGAATATAAACCCAATTAGGCCAACCCCTCTGTAGAAAGCTTACTCCTACACTACCAATGAATAAGGACAATACTCCAAATACGAGGTATATTTTTAATTGCTTGCTCCAAGTGATAAGAAACCCAGCCGAAGTGGCAGCAATACTTGACACAATACTGGGTACTATCAGGCGAAATCCAGAGTTTGTTGCTGAGTCCAACATCACGGCTTGATAGAATAGTGGAATATTGAAGATCACTGCATTTGCGGTAAGGGTGCCCAGGGAGTTGGTTAGTATAAGGCCTGCGCGTGGATTCTGCAGAATAATCTTAAGTGGCATAATAGGATTTTCCGTGTAAGATTGAACGTAGATAAAGAGTGGAAAAAATAGAATAAAAACGATAAATGATGCGAGAACAACGGGATGTGTCCAGGAATATATATTGCCTCCGAGATTCTAAAATAGTTAAAAAAATGTTTACTTCAAGTGAGAGAGATGAGGGGAGAAAGGGGAGCTTTACGAGACCTAAGATTAAAAATGTAATAGAAATTGTGAGTAGTATTGACCCTTGGTAATCAAATATTTTTAATGCTTCCAGAAGACTCATTTCTTCTACACCCTCTGCAAGACCAATGTTACTTGGTAGAGTTATGAGGGCAACACATAGGCATACTAATAGTGTTGGGACCTGAATCCCAAACTCCCATCGCCAACCTAGACTATCAGCAATCCAGCCTCCAAGGGCAGCACCAGATGCCGAGCCAATCCCATAAAAGATGTTAATGTATGATTGATAGATGCCTCTTATTTCTATTGGCACTAAATCACTCGTTAAGATGGAGCTTAAAGTTATCATACCCCCAGCACCAAGTCCACAGACTGCTCTTGCTATGATAAAACTTGTCATGCTCCGAGCGAGACCACACCAGATCGTAGCAATTAAGAAAACTGCTAGGGAAAATATATACGGTTTTTTTCGTCCGATAGTATCGGATAAGCGACCATAAACTGGCTGAAATCCTGTGGATGTTAATAAGAAAGCCGTAGATAACCACGATGCGCTATTGGAACTTTTAAAGTACGAGGTTATAACTGGATGACTCGAAATCATTATGGTAGTGTCAAAACAGGCAATAAAGTATGAAGCTAGAATGACTCCAAAGATAACCCAAAATCGCCTAACACTAACTCCAGCGAGATATGGAGATTTATATGTGGATTGATCATTTTGAGAAGTGTGGACAATCTTTATGCTGGCGTTCGATGGTTTCCTTGGCCCTTCCTTGATGCTGCCGTAAAGTTGATGTTCACTGGACCTAGAGTTTATCTGAGTTTCTAATCCTTTACCATCCATAGAGTTAATCGCTTCATTGTAACATATTGTGTTTTGAGGTATATTGGCTTTAATATTTGTCGTATTTTTATTATATTCGAGAATTTTATTAACCAGTTTGTGATTTTGCAGTTCATCTTGGGATGGTTTATCGAGGAGTCTTGTCCTTTCATTTATGCTTTCGTCTGAGCTTGAAGAGCAAGCCATTAGAGTCGCCTGTATGAATGAAATCTTTACACAGATTTTAGTCTAATAATGGAGAGCGGTTTGATACTGCTAGAGATGATTAATTAGTGAGACTGATTGTACTTTCGAAGTCTTAATGTTTCTACGACAAAAAAATAAATAGAGTAAAAGGAGCAATTAATGACCCACTTTGCCACGGATATCAAGATTCGTAGTTGATATCAGGGAGTGAAAATACACTGCACCCGAAGCCGCCGCCCCTGAATAAAGTTTTGAAGAACTCTGGATGAATAATCAAGGTAGATGTTTTTTTTTTTAGATAAACATTCTGATCGATCATCTTAATCCCTGGGTCTGGTAATCAGGGGTACCCTGGATTTCTTTTCAAGCGCCACTTTACAGGCTTTACACTTTCTTTTTAATATCATATCTGAGAAACACCGATGAATCTGATGATCACATCCATAAATGTTATCTACTCTGAGTCCACTTGTAAGTAAACATAAATATATATATACTGCTACAAACGTCAGTAAGTACAAATGCAAAACAAAAATCAACTCAGGACCAATGACTGTGATTGAAGTTCCTCGAAAATTTGCAGGGGGCTTCAAAGTATAGTCAGATTTTATTTTTGAAAATTTGGCCCACTTACGAAAAGTCGATTAAATCAATCATTGCAGCCCATCCTAATATATACTATACCTTTTTGGTTATCAATCATCCAGATTGGGCATAATTCTGTGTCATATACTCGCCAAATAGAGTATAGCAGTACATCCCGAATTTATGTTTAGATACTTGTCCCTATTGTCATTATCCGGCAACTAATTTAGTGTTTATTAAGTAAGTACTCTCGTGCTGGGATATTGAAAACAAAAGTATGTTAGAACCCACAGTCATTTTTTGTTTTCAATTTCCCTGTTAGGAAGCAAAGCCGATCTTTTGCTCAAAGTGTAGGCGGTGAAGCGAAATCAACATATAATTTTTTGAATGAGTCAGATCCAAATAATTATGACATGATTGATAGTGGGGTCAACGCCTATGATTAATATGGAAAAATTAAAATTCTAGTCTAGTGATAATGGCTTTTAAAGATTGAAAAGACACATGATCAGCCATAAATTTCTACTTGGTTTCATGTTATTAAACGAGGTTTCCCTTATTGCGTAACTATTTCCAGAACTGATCAGCGACTGAACGAAACTGTATCAAAGTATTATCATTTTTAATTTCGCTGGAGTCGACCCGAATTTTCTTTTCAAAAAAGGGGTCGGTTTATATTCGGCTTATATTATTGCACCATAAGAATCGGTTAAAATTTATCTCTAATGCGCTCATCCGAACGCGAAAATATGAATTTAGTTTTGACGTACATGTCCACAAAAAAGTATATGTACATGGATTGATTTATTGTATATCTCCACATGAGAGTCGATGAGTTAAAAGAATCTCTTACTAATCCTGATGGCGAATATTAACGTCTAATGGTAAATCGAGAACTTGTGAAAAATAGAAAATACTGAGGCTACACGAAGAAAGAGGAATTCCTTAGATGATAATTGTTATTACACATGTTTATTCTTATATTCTTATATTCTTACATTGATGTAAAAAAATACTTTTTGAAAACCTAGAATTAGCTCACATGACATGCCTAGTAATTCATTTGACACTCATATTCGTTTAGCTTGGAATTGACAAAAAATTAAACGGCAATAAACGATCGTAGATAATTCGGGCTCGAAGAGTTTGTCTGCCATCAATCAATGGAATAATGTTACAACATATGTGTTAAATATTGTGGATTGGATATTGTGCTGGTGAATATTTTTTTTTCTTAGATGAATTCTGGCTAACAAATTTATGGAGCATATTGTGGTCAACTTTCATGCAATAGCTCCAGGGATTCATCTTCGCCTAAATTAGACAAAGATGAAAAGAATGTTTAATAGACGCAAGCTCAACGTACGCGCATAACGTGGATGACCTTAGTTAAAATATACAAAGTCTCCGAATAAATTAGCACTAGAGTATTTTGACGATTTGAGCTTTTTGCTTCACCACTAGCGTGAGAAAATTAAATGAACAGGGAAGTTATGTGGACATATATTATATAAATTAATTAAGCGTTTAAAAATCTATCAAAGCATTGGGTGTCTTCTTGTATTTACTGGAAGATATTCAAAGACAAAAGCGTATCAGTTACACATCTGGCTAAACTGATTGCCAGACTCATTGATACCTATTCACGATTAACGGAACCATCTAACTTTGAGTATCAAAATTCTCGCTGTCAGGTTTGGCATAACAATCTAAGGTGCGGCTCGAGCCAGGAGACAGGGGAATCGACGACGAGCTTGCAACGGCGAGGTGGCAACATCGAGAACGAAGGAACAACGTATTCGACGGCATGTGTAAAGGAAAGAAACACAAGATATGAATTATGAAATAAGTAGGTACATGTTCATTGGCCATTGATAGTGGGACTCAACATATATTTGAATCGCTCCGTGAAAGCCTGAGGCAAACGCGGGAGAACAAATCTCCGATATTTAAGATCCTGACACTAGTGATTCTGACACTTTAGCTTGGTTGTATCATAGGCTAAACCTTCGCATAAACTGGGCTAGTGCCTAGAGCATTATTTTTCTTTTTTTTTTTTTAAAAAAAAAGAAGAATTTACACAATTTAATGTTTACATGTTCATGTACACAATGTATTAATTATCAAGGACGGGCTCCATAACCCTGGCTTTGACTCGGACTTATCCGACAGCCCGGAACCCGCATAGTGCTCACCGTTGAAGTAAAGTTTACTTAATTATATCCTTTAAAAGTTCACGATTTACATAAACTTATTTGTNNNTCCGAAACTAATGACTTAGAACATCTTTCCTCTTATTAACAACTCCTTGTAAATCTAGTACGCCTCTGACCGAACAACCTTAGATAATCAAAACAAAAATTAATTTATCATCCTCTGGAACCAAAAAATGGCTTCAGGTAATATCGAGACAAGAATTTGATTTTGCATAATATGCTTAGAATCGATGGTAGTTTAGAGCTAGCGGAAAGACGCTAGGGGACGATGGAAGTGTGAAACCCGAGACATTTGATATCTGAAGAAGCTCATCGTTTGAAATGAGGAATTGGCTCTCAATTGTATAAGAGAAATGCCTTCTTCTCTCTCTTCTTCTCCCCATAATTCATGATCCTATTGTATATAACTCTCATTACATTATTCAAATTAGTTTACTCTGATATTTCTATGTTGTCTTGAAGTCATTTATAATTGATCGATAAATTTTATCTATTAGCATATTTCTGGTCAAAACACACATTATTCCATTACATTTTGTTTTCATAAACTCGCATACACATCTATCGATATATAGATATTCAAAACTCCAGTATCCTTCTATCATCTTCCGTACTAGACCTCCTCAAAGCCCATCTCCAAAACTTTTCTGTGTGACACCCCTTGTACAGCACTCTAATTGTCACAATGTCTTTATCGAGTTATTTATTAACCCTGCAATTATGCCATTCATCAGGAGAGTCACATAGAAAATCTACCAGCAACTTATGTAACTCTAATAAGCGATCAAGTCGGCAGAATGTTGCCAATATTATTCATCGAGATGTAAGGTTGTAGTACTGAATCGTCAGCTAACATTCCCACAACAAATTTGTTGGAGAGCAGAATAAGATAATCACAAAACTTCATCAACAGCTTGAGAAAAACTTATAAGCTATTTTGGAAACATTAGGAAACATTGTTCCGGCACAAGACCTGAAAGAAATACTGCCATCGTTAAAGAGTTTAGAGGTAATCGAATTCTGTAGGACGAATGGCACCTTGAAGCCACAAATAAATTATTCAAGAATTTTGTCGCTGCTGGAGATATATTAGATCAATTTATGTGAACTTACTCAAGAATTGTGGGGAGAGGCGGTTAATATGGTATTTATCACAGCCAGGGCGCTATCAGAAGAAAAGGGAAAGTAGTTAGGATAAATTCCTGAATATCTTAACACTATGTTTGGTGATCCCAACAAAAAAGCAAGAGCTTAGTAACAGCTCAGTAATCTATTGGAAAAGAAGTAAAAGATTTGGCTTTATTTTTACCTAAGCTTGGAACAATTCTTACAACTGATGGCTGTTCATGTTACGCCGACTATCAAATATTTTCAATACTTAACAATGTTACAGTTATGAGGTTACGTAGGTTATGGTTAGGAAGAAAACTTCAGCTGTTAGGCAGAAAGAATATAAAAAGAAATTATGTAAATATATTGAAATCTAGAGAAGGAGAAATCTATCTTCATTAGGCTGTTTATAATAAATTTCGTTATACCTTGCATTATTCTTCAGTTTGATCGCTGACGCCTTCTTCCCTGCACTTCAACGATAAACCTCGGGTCGGATGGTATTGTGGTATACCGTCCGGGCCGCTCTCCCAAGTAGAGTCTGGGTAGCCTGGGCACCTACCCCACTTGAGACAGGAGATGGTTGGTTCGAACCCAACAGAACCTTCCACAATCTCGCGTTGGATATGTACAGGATGATGGAGGTAGGTATTTCTGGTTAATCCAGGGTTTGTAATCTTCTTGGATGGGTATTCACAGATGAAGGGAGACTGTTGGTGAAGAAAAAGCGAACATACTTGGTAGTGGCATCTACAAATGGAAACTGAGGCATAAGTGTACCTACAGAGTATCAGGCCATAAAATTCGACCCTGTTATATAGGTCTTTCGAGGTATATCCCAACTACTTTAGGGGCCAATCCCAGTGTTTTACATAATATTCTCGATTAATTTGCTTCGTCAGCTGCACAATTCCGAATCTTCTACCTCCTTCCATCTTTCTCATCATCTCCCATTCTCAACATCATGATCATCAACTACACAAGCGTCTTCAAGCTGAAATTTCTTGAAATGTCGCAAGTAAATTCGTCCACAAGAAATACCCGCGTACGGGCACCTATTTTATCGCGGAATAAAAAAATCCACCCGACCTAAACCCTATTGAGAATGTGTGGAGCGATATGAAAGGGTACATCTACTCTCGATATGGGGACAGCGATATGGGGAGTGCAGCAACGAAGAGAGGATATCCGTAGACTTGTGGAGGAAGCTTGGTATGAGTGCACACAACCATCAAAGCTTCTGAATATCCTCCGCGGTATTCACAGGAGGTGTGAAGAGGTTATCGCAGCTGGAGGAGGATCTACAAGACATTAGTTGTTAGAAACAGATGCCCTCAAATAAAGTTTTTAGACCCATAATAAGACGGACCAAACATTTTTAATTGGAAATTTTCACCGCAGATTAGAGGTTCGCTAAAAGTTAGTGGAAAGCATCGCTCCCTTATTCGGTTACGTCGTTCCAGATTAGGCTGAGCCAAGCAAAGATTGACCTACAGAACTACTACATTTAGATAGGGTCAACCTATAAAATGACTGGGGACGAATCTATTTGCATTACCCTCTGTACTATCAAATTGAATCACCCCCTGTATATAAACATAAACATTACTAATTTGTCATAGCCTTGAGGCTGCATACACATTATAATGATTCAAAAAAAAAAAAAAAAAACGATAAACCTCAAGTATAAACCATTCATAACTTAATCAAACAATCCCCTTTGAAGAGATATTCGTTCGGCCCTGATTGGTTAACTTCATCCCGACTCTTAG
>JAHYSP010007922.1:5262-17742 GCA_019455505.1 Pleochaeta shiraiana | reverse complement strand
GAGGCCGTGGAGGAGGCATAGGAGGGTGTATACTACCTGAGGCATAGGTACATCTGGCCTGTAGGCAGAGAGGACCTACATGTGTTACATAGTCTAAGACTTAAATAGCACAATAAAATCATATAATCATATAACATAGACATATACTAGTATGGGTATCCCTGTATATTTTATTATGATAGACAAGCTAGACATGGGTATATCAGTAGCTATTGGAAACACCAAATCATATCTGATGGAAGTGGAAAGTACAGAATAGAATAGAATAGAATAGAATTGTGTAGAATAGAATCTCATATAACTGTCTGTACAATAGACAGTCGGGATAGAAGGTATTTGAGGTACATCATAAATGTCTGTATAAAGTGAGGAACATCCCATACAGGTGTGATTCAACAAGAAAAACTAGAGTTAATAAATTCATATTCATGACTGCAATATCTATAAACACTCAATTTATTACACAATGAACGCGCAATACAAATCTACTAGGTAGCTATTCCATATCTCAGCACCCTCTTCCTCCAGAGTAGATTGAGATCAATCCATTGCCTCTATGGCCTCTTGGATGTGACCAAACTGATCGATGCCATCTATTTTAACCTTGTATCTATTTTTCTGTTGAAAGTCTTGTAAATGCTCCTACAGTGATTTGTTCTGTTCTGAGAGTTGTTGCAAAAAAAGTCTCAAAGATTAAATGTAATTCCGTAGAGAGAATTGAATAAGTAAATTGCTCTGCATTGTAAAGCTATCCATTAATAAGAACATGAACCTCTCACCATTCATCTATTTAAAGCTGAAGTCCCAGAAATTTGACTGGTGAATATCCAGTGAATAAAAATTAATATACCAGGAGACCAAAAATTGAAATACATATTCAACCACTCGCCTAATTATGTCACCCGTAAAATGCAGTCGAGAAAACTCTGGAATTCACCTTTCCAATTCGCTCGACAACATGAAGGCTTATCACTAAAAACTATCTGAGTTCACTCAGCGTCAAGATTATTGATCTCTAATGAATGACATATTGAAATGTGGAATTTGTTAAAGCTTAAGCGATTAGGCTTCTGAATAATATCACCTAAGGAAGCCGGTGGCTGGTTAATGTGTGAATAATCATGGTCGTGGTAGACAAGGGTTCAGCCTTTCTGAAAATCTATAACCATGATGATATTCATTACCAAATAGCACTAATCTCAACATGACAAAATTTTCATATTTATGTTAAGTATCTGTACTCACTGTTAGCTGATCGTCCAGTGGAGTGTATCAAATCCCTTGCCTATTTTAGCAAAAACATTGCGCGTAGACCTTATGAGAAGCTCAGTTTGAGACAGTTTGTAAAGGATAGTTTGAATATTGCGCCTATTCAATGGTGTCCAAGTTTCAGGCGATAGGCGCCGCTTTGGGGGTGAAAATAGTGCGACTGCAGGAGCTGTAATATCTTGAATCACTTCTGATGATCGTATCACTGAATGTGGATACCATGGATTGATGCCTGTCCCTCTCCAAGCAGCGCGGATGTTCTGTGGCGTTCGACAGGAATTTCGAGCAGCGAGGTAGCACTGTGCGAAGTGTCGTTTCTTAATGGCGACAGACTCTCTTAGATGTAATATGGCATCGGTCTGGCGACGATATGCAGCTTTAATTGGCGAGAAAACACCTACATCGAGTGGCTGGAGGACGTGCGACGAGTGCGAAAGCATGTAGTAAAAGCAGATACGATTTTCGAATGCTATTTTCATGAATTCGATAGTCAAATGGCTACCATGGTTGTCGAGATATAAGAGTCCCCAATTATATTTTTAAGCCGCAGTTTCTTGCACAAACACATTCTTAAGCCATTGTACGCCTGTAAAGTGTCAGTTGTTCAACCATTTGCACTATGATAGTAATTCCAATCAGGCAAGTCGCACGTAAACGAGTTACTTTGAAGGCTTTTGCCCTTGAAAACAACCAACAACTTGACATATCAACTATCTGCCGATATTATCTCAAAGAAAGTCACTCTTGCTCGATTATCAGGTGTGATCTTCAATGTCTTCTTTTTTCTCGCAGTCCCAATGACCCTCTCGTTATTACATGACTCCATTCAAAGGCCAGATTCATCCATATTCCACAGGTTTCAGGGCTTGATGTGATGTTTATCGGGAATGGCACGGGATCTGCAAAACATCGGATTAGCACTGATTCCTTTGCGTTGATGTCTCTCTTGACAGCTATCTTCTTCCCCAACTTGCTTCCGACTTCTGGGTGACGATTGATAAAGCATCGTAGCCAATGTTGTCTAATATAACCAGATCCGCCTGCAAGTTGATCAAGTTATGACGCGGTAGTAATCGCCTGTTGGTACGAAATCGGATTTTTTGCCTGTTCGTTATGTATCATACATCGTTTAAAGTGTTCCTCCTGTGTTGGCGATAACTTTTGAAGGTCAGCTGGGCCTTCTTGACGCGATTTGGTCGTACCATTGACTCGACGGGCAAGAACAGAGTGATGGATCTCGTTCGCGACATCAGCAGCTCTAACCGAGCAAAAGTGTTTNCACTCATGTAAATATACTAGTATGGGTACCCATGTACCGTTTTATTGTGATAAACAAGCTGGACTTGGATATTGGAAACACCATGGCATATCCAAGGAAATGGAAAGAATAGAATAGAATAGAATAGTATGGAATATCATAGAACTGGCTACAGAGTAGACAGTCAGGAAAGAAGATATATCGTATATGTCTATATAAGGTGAGGAATGTGCTTCACTAGAACTGTATCTACAAGAACAATAGTTAATACATTATTATTCGTTATTTCAATATCTACCATTGCTTAAGACATCGTACAGTGAACGTGCAGTATAACTTCACCAAGTAACTATTCCAAATCTTATAACCTTGTATTTAAAACAAAAAAACGCCTGTATTGCATTCTCTAACAGGCTTTTAGATCACCTCTTTTTTTTCGGCAGCCATTGTCACAAAGTTGTGGAGAAACCGTGAAAAAAAAAAAGAAAAAAAAAAAAAACCATCAGGAAAAAGAAAATTAAAAGAAACATGGCAGTCAAAATATTGCCGCACAGGCAGTGTATCGTAAAGTCTGGGTGGCAGCCTTAACGCTTATTTCTCATTGATTTTTGTAATCTTGAAAAAATGCTTATGCAAAGCGTTAGGTAATGTATTGAGTAAGAGATATGATGAATGTATAAGGAATTAATATTTACTCATGAAGTGTATTAAACGATATAAGAATAATAATTGCTCTTTTATTTTGTTGTCCATTAAACTACTCTCATACTAGGATCTGAATTGTGAAAGTCAAATAGAGATTACAAGGGTCTTACAAAGCCTTTTAGCCTAGTATTCGAAATTTGACTTTCACAACTCAGATCCTTGTATGGGATTACATGAAGAATGATCTTTTTATGCACAAGACTCGAAGTAATCTATATTATACTACATGATTCTAGAGGTTTCTTCGTCTCTGTATAAAGATCTCAAGATATCTGGCATATTACTAGAATATACTTGAAGAAGCTTAGTCATACTTGTTGGAAGTTATGGGGCTTGTGGATAGCAACAAGTTGTTATACTTGGTTTAAATAGTCACAATTATTAGAATAACAGAAACTTTCACATATAGTAGAAATAACAGAGTGACACAAATAGGAGTCTGTAAATCTGAAGTGTGGAGTTGTTAATTACTCCCACTTAGACACAGAGTGCTAACTATATACATCTATACTAAAGTTTTTTTTTTTTTTTTTNNNNTCTCAAAAAACCTTTGGTTGTTCAAGTGTACCTCCATCATCGTATACATTTCACTTCCTAAGAAGGTAGGGTCTACTGGATTCGAACCAGTGGTCTTCCGTCTCAAGTGGGGCAGGTGTCAAGGCTAACTGAACTCTACTTAGAAGGCCAGCCTGGATGGTATACCACTATACCATCCGACCCTATATACTATAGTAATCTAACGCTAAGAGTTCTATTGATTTAATTGTATATGGCTTAGCGTATTTCATGATCTAGAGTCTTAGCTGTTGGGAGACTAGCGTGTCCGTGCAGATCACTTTGAGTACACCACGCTATCTCTAAACTGCTAGTAGCACTTAATTTCAACAATACTTACAAGTAGTAATAAACTGGTGCATTATTTTGAAGATAGTATTATTGCAAAGACCGAGGAACTAGATGCAGTAATGTTACTGCTTTACTTACAACATGTACCACCAACGTAATAATATTATTTCGACATAATGATTGTATACTGGCTGACTACATTCCGGGAACCCTGTGAAAGTACATCCTGAGTAGGTTTGAAGTCCTCTTTCAGCAAAACAATGACTTCAAGCCAAGCATAAAATAAAGTCTACTCAAAAATTACCTCAAAACCCCAGTGTACAAATGAAAGGATTGGTCTTCACAGTCTCCAGACTTAAACCCATTTTAACATCTTTGGAATTACGTGAAAAGGGAGCTTGGTAAGTTAGACGAGCCGCCTCGATCACGGGACCAACTGGTGCTGCGTGAGCTGGAGCTTTGAGAAAAAATTCCAGTGGAAGTATGCAAGAAGCTAGTTGAGAGCATGCTTTGCAAATGCGCGGCAGTTGTGCGAGCAAAAGGCGGTCATACATCGTACTAAACAGAAAGATTTATTTGTTCTTTTAAGCAACAAAAATGTTTCAGTGTATACCTCATCTTTAAACCCTCGTAAAAACCACAGAAAATTGGACAATTAATTTAAAATTGAGTAGGAGGGTTTTTTTTTTGTACTTAATGAGTCTATGACTATGAGGGACATGTAGGTACTTTCTGACCACAGACCAAGGGTATCTATGGCTCAGGTAGTTAACGCCCTGCTATATCTAGCTAACCAAACGATAGTCATTTACGGGTGAGCCGTTGCCGGGAAAAATCCTCCAAGAACCTCTAGGTGCGGGACTCTCTTTTAAGAGGCCATCCAACCAGGCGCGACAGATCTGTGTGTGTCTAAGAGAATCCCTTTCTCTCTTTCTAGCCTCCCTCCAACTTTTTCCCTAATTTATGCCTCAGGATAAACAGAAGATCGTGATAGGATTGCAGAAAAGCCTTAAGAGAGAACGATTATAGCACAGAAAGCCTAGCCTAGAATTTAATTTCATTAGGTACTTTAGTGTGTTGGGTAAATCATTCAAATTGAAGGTCCTCTGGGCTAGTAAATTCGAATTAGATGACTGTTAAAGAGAAAATATGTGATGAATCAAATTAGGATAGTTAAAGCGATGGGAGTATTTCGGAATTTGCTGTTATCAGGCTTTATATTCACCCGCGGGTGGGTATCATATATTGGATATGACGAGGATTTCTCTAACTACCGTTGTAGCGTTTCGTACCACATATGCCACCTCTTGCCCATTTTAATAGTCATCATTTTTTGTTTTAGAATGTAAGCGGGTTTAGTTCTACCAAGTTACAGAGGGAAGACTCAGCTAAAAGTTTATAATAAGGGTTGTGACTCAATCTTGGCCCTGTAGATTCTCAAAGAAGAGCTGAAGGTTCGTAGGGGACTCCAAGTACAGGTGTTGAGTTGTCGACCCCCAAATTTGATTAGTAATTATAGCAGTTATCAAGAAAAAATTAGAAAAATAATACACTAAGATGTGTAATCTTAGGTGCAGTTCCCAGAAAGTTATGATCATTGCAAATATTTTTGAAGATTTACTGAAACACATTTGTAACTATGTCACAACAAAACAAATTGATACCAGGCTTAAACAGATCCCTGCCAAGTAAGCACGCTCAAAAGTAACTAGCTGCTAAGCGATCTCATCCAATTGGCCTATAACTCTTAATTATCATGATCCTCTTTACTACAATTTGCACAACAATATCCTACGAGATGCATCACAATATCCTACAAGATATCCTAGTTGGTGCTTATGCATGTATACTAACATATAATTTTGTGGATTGGAATTTTACAGAGTAATTATGCTATTACACAACTACTGAGCTGTGTGGAATAGAATAGAATATGATAGAACAAAGTGGAAGCCAAAGGATTACTTGTTGAGAATATTCTAGCATAATCAAATGATATTAACTTGCATCTACAGAAGATTTATTTAAGAATAGCCGTAAACTCCTGGTCAGTGCAAGAAATATCTTCAAGTTCAAAACAAAAAAAAATGAGTAATTCAAAATATAGGATTATTACACACAGCAAGCGCATACGCAGAACTCTACGCTGAGCTTCGTCCTTCCACTCAAAAAAACATACACCTGATGCTGCATATAACCTTCCACTTATAAGAATTAGTCATTTAAATACCTTTTGTTTAAATTTTTGTACCTTTCGTTTATCATGCCCCGTCTGAATAAACTACAGTACCAATTTTTTTAAAAAAATTTCTTAAAGACGAAAGCAAAACTATATTTTACGGTATATCATGCCTAACTTAGTACGATGAGCCCTCTTTAAACTCTATTTTAATATTCACAATCAACTTGATACCATGGAAGTGGGGTAAGAGTAGAGCTCAAAACGTAACCTCTTGTTGTGCGCTAAATATAGTTTAAAGCATGTAAGGACATACCCTAGATTTCCTGTGTTCAGACTGGTTACCAAAAATATGACCAAAAATAAATTAAAGACAGAGTTATTGGTCTACTGTATGCCAAATATACGTCAGTGTATTATCGAATGTATTGTTGGGTTTGAAGGGAGAATTGATGCGATCGCTTCGAATAGCGAGTGATCAGTACAAAATAACTGCTATTGATGTATAGATAATTAGATTTAGATCCGAGTAATTAATTAGTTTAAATTTAATTCAAATAAGAGTGAAACTCGTTAATGTAGCCAATACGCTTAAAAAGATATCAGACGATCATTTGGAGAAATACGATTAGATATTATGATATTTATAAATCTTGCTTGAGCTCAGTCTGCTCTAATTTTTTGTTCGCAATTTCCAGTTGCTGCTTCAAGTAGTTTATATAAATAATAGCTTGCTCGACGGTTCTAGCCTTACTAATTGTACTCTGAGAAGATCCTTTGAAGGAGTATCCTTCTGAATTACCTCCATCGCCATGTCCGTTTTTTTCACTTTCACCATTTTTATTCTCCTCGCGAGGTAAAAGTGCGGCGATTTTCTGAAGAGCAGAATTCATTCTATTCCTCCGGCCCTGTTCAGCAATTTTATGAGAAGTTCGCTTGGATGTTAAATTCGTCGATAATTCAGAAGAATAGGATATACCGGGGACACTTGTTCCATCGAGAATATTTTGGTAGTTTGACTTTGATGCAAGAAGTAGCGAAGCTGAATCTTCCAATTCTTTCCCAAAACCAGGGAGAAGAGACTTTGTATTTTGGGAGAGACGGGGAAGTAAGGCAGGTGATGTAATCGCAAGTTTATTGTTTCTCTTTTTTAATCCCCGCAAAGTAGTTTGGGGTTTACGAATGGTCATAACAGCAGCTTCTGAGCTTTTTTTATTCAGAATCTGATTTTCCGATAATTTTTTTTTCGATTCTGTTACAGATATCGACAAGGATGAAAGCCTAGACCCCTGTTCCTCAGAGCCAGCTTTGAGAACAACTTCATTACTTGACTCTGTGTCTTGTGAATTTAGATATAAGCTGCTGGTTTTTCTGATGTCCACTAGTTTAATATCATTTTGTCCTGAAGATTTCAATTCCACAAAATCTTTAGATAGCGGTGCTATTTTCATCAGTGATGCTGGAGTAGCAGGATGTTTTATTTCAGAATTTGGTATTAAGTTGTTTGAATTTTGAACATTCTTGCCTGGAAATATGGTTGAAATAGCTGGAGGAGGGAGCGGAGGAGGTGCCATATTAGTTGACATTTCCGATACACTGGAGCTTTCTCCTAAAACTTCCCCAAAAGCCATTAAAACATAAGGGTCGGGATCTAAATTAGTTCTAGGTGAGTTTGGAGGATCTTTCTTGTTCAGAGACTCAGAAATTAGATTAGTGTTCTTGACTCTTTGTTTTGACCTCACTACTGGGGATTTCTTAATCCCGAACCTATTTTGCGGCTGCAATTTTGAAATTTTATTTTCAACATTGTTGTTGAGCGTTGCGGAGCTTTCACAAGGAGAAAAACAATCTGTATTGATAACAGGTGAGTTCGTAGCCCATGAAGGTTGTTGATCATACAAAGATGAGAAATCATTTTGTGCTTGAAGAGCTGGAGAACTTAAGGGACTGAAATATGGCCCTTGAACTGAATACCCAAGCGCATTGAATTGAAATTCAAGTGGTGTAACTGCAGGTGAAACGAGTGGAGTAAAAGCAATCTAAAGATTATTATCAAATCTGTAAAAAAATATTTCCACAAGCATGACTTACATTTTGGTTATCCACAGGCATTTGAAACCTGTCGTATGAAGTCTGGTGTTGACAATCCGATGGTGCATAAAGATGAGGATTTATGCAATGCATTTCGATGCTAGTTGGTGTTGGGGGAATATTCATACTTTTAGTTACCAAGCTACCCTGTTGATCGTACTTTTGTTGCTTCAAGTACGAAATTTGTATATCTAGCTCGGATGGACTTTGATTTTGTAAGCTTTCGCATCCTTCTAAATCCATGACTTTATTGAGATCACCAGAATTTGTTACAGTTATATCTGACTGTATGAAGTTTTCTGGTTGTCTGGTTTTACTACCAATCTCAGTACTATCAATATGCCCACCATCTTCAAAACTAATATCATTGTCGAGAGTTTGATGTTGGACAAATTCTTGGAAGCCAGATGGTGATGTCTTATTAATGCTCATATCGAGAAATTGGTGGTAGTTATTATGGGAGAAAATCATTGGCATCGCCTCTTTACCATGCCACATCTCGGAAGAATTCATCGTAGTACGACGGAGTATCTTAAGACCACTGACTTGACTACAACTCGAAGGGTAAATGCTACACTTCAATTAAAATACGAAATAGCGTTTGTATCAGAAGCTTCCTTAGTCCGAAGAATGAAAGATGAACAAGCCATATTTGTCAGACTTACACTCACAACTAGGAAATAATTCCGACCAAGGCAGACAGAGAGCACTTTGAAAATAAGTCGGATCTATTTAGGCAATCGGCTTAAATTCTGCAAACATAACTAAATATTTCGTACTGTCAAATGCACGATCTCGATCTCGGATTTGGACATGAATTAGACGATGAGGGAATAAGAAATGCGACTGATATTTCGAGAGCCTTAGGCCTTGAGGTAATAATATTAATTATTATTAGTAAGCCCCCATAAACGATAAGTTCCCATGACTACTCGCGAAGTGTTATAGCAAAGTGAAAGGGACAGCCAATATTTTTCTATAAATGTGAAGCGGCACCAAACTCGAAGTTGTTCCTACCTGAGATAAATCCAGCAGATTTTCTAAGTCATTGTGTAAATTCTAGATGCTGGAAATATGAAATTTGGTGTTTGGCTTGCTCTCCGGAAATACGTAGATAATTTTTTTAACCAATTCGGAGAAATTTTACGGAGTGACGGAACTTGTTAGATTGGTGGTGGGGGTGTTAATTTCTTTTTTACGGCTTATCTAAAATCCTTCCCTAACAAATCACACGAAATCCATCACGAACTTCGAGAAGTTTCCAGAAGCTTGTCAAATATGACTTCGCTTGTGCTAAATCTGTCTTACTCTTAGTAAACTGAGATTTTTCAGGATAAACTGTTGTTAAGGGATAAATGTTATGAAAGTCTAATTACATCAGGACCTGCTATTATCATTGGCGGGAAGGGCCAAATACTTCGGAAATATTTAACTTGTAGGGTGACGTGAGTTCTTTATAAAGTTTTGAAACCACCGAGGATAAAATGTTTTCTCTTCAGTTTCTGGTAACCCCCTAGTTACACATGGCTATAGGTATTGTTCCAAACCCTTGCAGACAGGGTTAAATTATTTTGGCAATCCTAATCTGTCATTAACCAAACCTTATTTTTAAAGGAAGAAACACAGAAATGAAAAAAATAAAAAATAAAAAAACCAATAAGTTATCTACTCCACTGTTCACTAAACCGAGCCTAGAACATCTATTTATACGTTATATCACAATTTCTTATTCGAGTATTCAATTCATGCTTCAAATCGAGGAGTAGGGCCCTTTTGACATAAATAACATCCTCTCATCTTCCTGAAATGGTCCCAACTGGTGACAAGAGTTTATCTTCCGTAGTTCAACGGCACCATATTTATAGAAAACATGACCTGTCCTGTGCAATTTTGAACTGAGTCAACAACCGTGAGGGGGATATGTTGACTACAATACAGCCTTCGGAAGTTATTTTTTCCCCCATTCGGCTCCGGCGAAGCTCCACCAAAATATCAAGGAGTTATTTTTAATAGGTTGGTCCAAGAAGTACATTTGATCATGGTCTTCGCCCCTCTTTACAAGTTATTAGATTTCTAAATATAGTTGACCATAGATTAGGAAAAGACTAACATATCTTTAAACATAGTTGGACATTGCCTAATAATATTGATCCAAGTTTGGTTGTTTCACAGAATCTTTAACCAATGTTGTTGCCGTGTTGTTGCCGAAGAAGATTTTTTTCGCAAACTCAAGTGCCGGAACTCATCTTTCCAGCTTTTTTATGATTGCATCAGGCGTTTTCAAGGAGATGGAAATAGTGCTATTTTAGTCTAGTTTTTCTTGGCGTCCTGGTAAAAACGTACATTGGTCGAGTCTGGATTGATAAGGACACTCTTTGTCTACTATCAAAACTCAATTTCATAGATTTTTATAAATATTTACAGACTCAGTTGTCTTACTCTTATCCTCTTCGTCCCAATTTTCCTCCTTAATTTCCTTTTTTTTTTTTTCTCGTAACTAACAGGATCTTTCAGATCATGAATTTGGATTGAAGTGAGGCTTTCAACGCGTCTTGAGCATGCCTGAGGGGAAACACGACCAGATCGGATTATAACTCTAAATAGGTCAGACGCAACTCCAAGCCGAGCTGCTATTTTTTCTGTAGGTAAATTAAACCCCATAAGTGTTAGAATCTAAATGTAAATGTAGTCAATTCATATCGATAGCTAGCTCATTATTAGACTGTCAGACTCATATGTAACCTCTGATTTCGAGTGATATGGAGTGTGCCAACTGTTGGAGAAATTTGATTTTTTTTCTTTGAGATATTTATAAAATAAGGACGTAAATCTTCTTAGAAACTTAGTTTAATTAGCGAAACAGATTGAAAGAAGCATTTTTTTGCCCTTACTGATGAAATAATTTTATTAAGAACACCTATTTGTCTTCAACGGTGCTTGGTAATGATGATAAATTTGTTAAAGTTTGTGATAGATGAGTTCAAGGAATTTACAATGTTACGATACGAGATGAAACAGTTACAGTGAAAGAAGTACTAGAAAAAGTTGTATTTTGACCCAGACTATTACAGTGCCTTATGGGGTCTAGTCCTTGAAATTCAGAGCTTGATTGAAGTATTTCAGAGGCCTATCCATGTACCACCCATGTTTGAGTTTTGTCAAATTACTCAACATGTACGTATTAAGCCGTGATCTTCCATGAAATGTCAGAATTTCAGGGGAAGTTTCTAAACTTCAAGAGAGAGGTGTACATGTAAAGAACGTTTCCCTCTAAAATGAATAAAAATATTATTCCGATCAACCAAAATTATAACTGATCCAAGAAGAATATAGTATGGAAATAAGAATGTTAAAAGAGCACATCATAGGCCTCAGAACAATACAAAATTAATTGTATACAAGCATACAATAGATTAAAATGTAATCTTGTTTCATTCTAAAGTCCCATTTATCTTCCTCTTACTTTAACCACTGCTTCATACCTTTGATGCGTGCTATCAACCAAATTTGAGAGCTCCTCAGAATAGATAGAAACACAGGCATCTTCAGATAGTACCCTTAAGCTCTCAGATTGCAGTCATTTCTCTCCTTTAAGTTCCAGACTATGTAACTGAATTTAGTTTTTTGTAGAGTTCCGCAACTATTCGATCGGATTAAATTTCAGAGAGTAAGGTGGCCAACTTACTCAAGATATTTTTACCTTACCCAACGCTTCTATAGCTCCAGCAGTAGTGTGGTATGGTGAATTAACTTTTATTTACAGCATGCCAGGGTTTTAATGTCGGAATCCACTCATAAGAGCTAAAATTCTCTGATAAAAGGTTGCGGCATTCACTGGGCCCATATTTTTTTTTAAAAAAATAAAAAATAGATTAGTGTATAATATTAATGAATCTTTTCGTGTCTCGGAAAAAGATCCCCAAAACATTCAACTATTAACTCGTTCATGACGATTCGTAATACAAGTCTCAAAATTATCCGCTGCTTAAGCTCTAATATTAGTTCAAGGTGCATTTTGATGGAATTCATACATACTTTTCTAGTCACAAGTTGTTTCAAATGAGAGCCACCCGATACCTAGTTTTCATCAGTTCAGAGAACTCGTCTTAATTGTTCTTTTTTCCAATCAAGG
>JAHYSP010007919.1:0-15657 GCA_019455505.1 Pleochaeta shiraiana | reverse complement strand
GCAGTATTCTATTACGAGATCAGATACTAAGTCGAGTCAATCTTGTAAAGCGCCTACCAGCAGTTGTTAAATCTTCTGGTTTTGACTTTTGAAGGGTTAAGGCTAGAGCCAGTTGACTTTGCGAAAAATAGTCACTAATATTTTCAGGCTGCTGCTCTGAATCTGCTATCATTGATTTCTCCAGGGTCTCTGATGTTATTGTTGCAGTAGATATCAAGGACATTAGTACTATTGGCACTTTTTATTATTGCAAGTGGTAATAAATGAATTTATAGAGTTTTAATCACAGTAGAAGTAGGATCTTGTATAATATGATTTGAAATTAAAATCAGGTATTTGAGCTTAACTTGACAGTTATCATCAATGATGACGTTCTAATCCTCCTCCCATAAAGGCACTAGTTCAAAAGTTTGTAGGACACTTACACCGCAAAAACCAAGCTTAGTTTTTTACACGATACATTCTTTACATAATAAATATATATTATATGTCTAATTTGGACAGAATTAACAATTCTGTACTCGACAAAATTGCATGAATCGAGCCCGTTGAAATCTTTGAAACAGAACTCTGCTAGTGCAGCCAGAATTTATCTCGTGGGTTAGTCCCGTGATAGTCGCAAAGAATTTCTTTAAAAGAACACGAATCTCTCACTAGATAATAATCCAGTTCCATAACCACTAGATCAGAGATCAAAATTCTTTCAATCAAAATGTTCTTACTCCATTTCCAAACAGACATGCACTAGTTGTAACAACTCTTACATTTTTCATTACAAATGCTTTAAAACACCGCTAAATTTTATTTCAAAATAGTATTTTACTCAGCCATAGCCAATGGGCTGTAGCTAATGCATTCAAAACTGTCAAACTCGATATAATTTGCGACAAAATTTTGGTGTTTGGATAAGTCTGGAAATTAAACCTAAGCACAAAGCTAGACGATAATTAATACACAAACACAACATGTAACTAGGCGAGCCCCGAGTCAGATAATGTAAGAGTACTCGGGCATAAATAACCTCTACACGTGATCGAAGGAACTCTTGTGAATATGCGCTCATAATATCTGTAGTAACAAAAGTTATCACTATGTATTGCAAAGATTAAGGAGTAAGCAAATTATCGGCATTTAAATAAAACCGATTCATGAAACCATAAACAAAATGCCATAGAAGGAATACATGGAATAGTTGTGAATAGCATCATGCAGAATCCTCTAGGATGAACTATTCATGACAGGAAACCCATTCTAGTATATAGAAGCTTCTATAATCTGTCGAAATTTTGTGTATCAGTATTGGTATGTATATCTGTAGTTAAAGCAAGCTCGATTCAACCTAGATACCAAATTCAAAATCTACTACTCTTTCAATATAATTTTATCAAGTCCCATAACCCTTACGCATTACATTCAATACTTACCAATCTATTTTATCCATTTACAAAACCCAAATTCAACAACTCAAACCTAGTAAAATATTTTAAACATCACGTGCCATCATATACATGCCTAAGTCACAAGAAATTTAAAAAGTCGTTAGTATATTTTCAGTTAAGATATAATCTAACTGAAAATATACTCGATCATTCAATTTATTTTATTTTATACCCAGTTCTTACAGAATAAAATCCCTTAAAGCCCTTGAATCTTTGTTAAATTAATAAATCATTTCTTTGGACTTACAGTCATCACCTCTTATTAAATTCTGAATAATTTTTTAAAATTTTTCGCGCCCGTAACTCTTAACAGGTTATGAGCCTGGTGCTCATTGGCCAAATAAAGATAAGATTCAGCTAAGAACAAATTTTGCATCAAAGTAAGCTCTTTGAAAGAAATATTTATGATTTTTTCTACATGAAGAAAAAAGAGGTTGGCTCCAACATCAAAAATTAGTGTGTACCAAGGTTAGAAGGCCGATTCAATCACTATCTTTAGGTCTCAGATATACTGACCATCTATCACTCTCTTCAAGTGTATGAATTTGTAATAGAGAAACAACAGGTAGCGCCAATCACCAGTGAAAGAGAGCATGAAACAGAAAATAGCCTCATAAACTTAGCTTTCACAGTGTACATCCAAGAGGTGAACGCTGAAATCCTTGAAAAAGTTATCAAAATTGGTCATTTACTTGATATGTGGAAAATTTTTAAGACAAGAATATTATAGCGATACCACGTTTTCAAAATTGCTAAAACTCGGTTTTCTGATTAAATTGTCCGTTTTGTATGACCCGCTCCAACAAAATGAAAAATTTATACATTTTTTGGATTCGAGTTGATAAGTTTGGAGAAACTTGCAAAGTTCTCTACCGATGGATGTATGCAAATCTTTGCACACTTCCTTGAACAAGACAGTACGAAACGAAAATTTTGCAGCTCATTTAACCCCTTCATGTCATGATTATTATGAAGTTATGAATAATGATGGAAGCTGATGGTACGATGGTAATGTCTTTCTTGTACACAATGAATGAGATGACATGGTTAAGCTGAATGCGTATACTATTTGAAATATCGTCCTTCTACACTAAGTTTTCTAGTTACAGATGTCTATAAACACATCAGGATAAACAACTATAGATACTTCCTTTTATATGATTCATTCAATTTCCCGACGAAACCGTCGGAATAGATCCCATGGAATAACCAAAAATATAAATATACATTGATTTTTGTTTATTTCAGTAAAAACGTACAATTCCTCCTTTCTTATGTTTTTAGGAGAGGTTCAGTTAACACTTGAGAGTGATTAATTCAAACTCAATACTAGCTATCCGATAAAACCCAACGTATCAGCTCTGCGTAAGTAATTCTAACAAATAAGATACCCATAGATTCCGATCAAAATCCAAATTTAGCTTAACATAAACTTAGGCAATTGGACAGAAATATCCAATTGGTCCTAGAAGATGCCATTTTTATACTTCTAATTAATTCAAGCGAGTCCTCTCTGTAATATGACGACCCACGACTCTAACTACCAAATCGCTTACTTCACTGTGACGTCTCGCCTAACCCCTATTAAACCATAAAAAATAGCCGAGCCAGCACAACACATCGTCAGTAACTGTTCGGACCACTTTGTTTAAATAATGATATTCTATTTTGAAAGAGCTCAATTGCAGTAATATGAAGCACTTCAACTTTATAATACGTTCTATGTGTTAGAATTCCCGAGAACGGAAAACCAGAAATAAAAGTAAAGTAAAATTCCCTTATCATTATTCTAAAGGGACGTCCAAGCATAAATAGTCTATTTACAAAAATTTAATTCGTAATCCATCATCACCACAGTGACAAGTCTATACCAAAACAGCATCCAGCACCAGGGAGTGATAAAAGATGATGTCGTAAAACGTGAAACAACCAGTATGGTGATCTTGCTGGGAACCTACAAGAAACGGAGAATGAGTAGGTTCGAAACACCAGATATTTCCATTTCCAATACTATGGTTTTGAAACTTTTCTACCTTTGAGACTAATATATTGATCCTAAGCATTGACAAATGGTGCAGATACCATGCATTCATAGTATCTCTTCCTTATTTCTATATTTCGCAGTAATCGTAAAATGCCAAATTACCGTGATATCATAAAACTATTTTCAAATGATTAAATGAATAATTGATTAAAGAAACCAAATATTGCCTTATTTTGTAGACTTGATCATACATTGGGGATACTTTAAAAATGTCTTCAAATGATAATTTCCACCCCGAGTTAAATATAATGCGAGGCATCTAGACTACTATCTTTCAACTCGTGCTTCTACATGCAAATNTCTTAGGCACATGAGTTCGACCATTAATCTCTTACCTTGCGTTTTTCCTAGTTTAACCAGACATTCGAATAAATATTTTGAATCCGTTCACAATATCAGGGGAAGTTGTTCTAACTGCAAAACATTTTGGATAGTTGACCTGATTGCTGCTCCAATATCGAGCCCAAGAATTATAGCATACAGTTCAGAGGTTAAAACGAATCCTGTGACTTGCTTACACTTTATTGATGATCAATGCATATCTGATGTTGTAGTGATCGACTTTTGAACGACGGACCAGGTAAAGAGTAAGAGAGAAATAATTTCAAGTGATGGAAGTAATATTAGTAATTGATTAATTAATTGTTACTCATTCAAATATTACTATTCATTATATCTTTGAGGTATGTATATATTTATGCACAAGAATAGAGGGTCTCTATTAAGTTTCTACTTAACTCCAGAGTGTTCTTCAACAACTAATCAGTTTCTCTATGTTTTTGGCTGACCAAAATGTTAAGTAAGATGTAACAAAAATCAGCCTATATGCTATATTTCTAAATAAACATGAAGTCTCATTGGTAGGTGCGGTGATGTTTGTTTAACTACAGCATGTATGACATTCGCGGAAAGATTTCTGTCAGTAAGAACTATGTGTTATTAAACAAGGCAATGAGAAGTATGGTGTGGCTTCTGTCTTGATGTGCACAACAGATCTGTCTCAGGCGCGGTGTATGATAATGAATTGTTTGAATCACCTTTCTTTATTTTCGGTTGATTATCCTTTTAGATTCTATCTAGGAATCTACCTGAATAAGGTTATAAACTCTTCCCAATTTTTATGGCATTGTATCAAGCCTTGTCTGTATGCTAAGTTTTTGTTAGAAAGCTAAGTTCAAGATTCTTTACATGACCATGATTTCAGTATGTGACCGACAGGCTTGTCTAACAGATTCCCATATGAGACTAGAACTGATTCTTTTATGTTTTGCACATAAAGATTTTGGACTTGACTAATAAAATCTGATATCTTGCAGTGGTTTTAAGGCTACTTGTTTGTATCATGATGTATCAGGTGTGTTTTCGCTATAATCACGATCTTCGTTGAAGTGATTGCTTCTATATTTTCTCAAGATAACTCAAAGAGTTAATCCCCATATTAATTCTTACAGTTTTACTACAACCACAGAGTATCCTCAACTCCTGAGCAGGGATATTTCGGTTACAAAAATGGATAACCATGTCTTCTATACTGTATTATAGCCGATCCAGATCGCCGATCATAACACTATGACATATTCAATCTGCGAAGAAAGATCTTTGTTGTTCACAAGAGACAAATCAGGAAAAATTATTAGTCTAGACGATGAAATGTCGACAAGTATAACAGTAATACCTGTAGTTGAGTTTTTAATTTACCATTTTATTCTATTATTTAAGTAACTGAGATCTTCCATTTGTGTATAAGTAACTTAAGTCGCCAAAGACAAGTCAAAAGTTGACTCCGGCTGACCAATTGTTGCTATGTAAGTACCTCTTAATTTTTGAGCCACGGAGTGATTGGTTTGTGTTACAGCCTTCTGGATTCGTCAACGAGGGTATATGAAGCCAAAATTTTGTGCTAAAATAAGCTTTAAGTTTTGACATTGAAATTCTTGGTTTAAAAGAAATTTGAAGTCATCAACTAATTTAATTTCACCACCGTTAAATTTCAGGAGGTGATAGATTTTTCATTTCTTCGCTTAAGACTTGGCCTTTTGCAACTCCCTCTCTTCGGCCTGTACGAACTCCTGGCCGGTCAAAAACAGTAAATAATCGGTCTGTAAGCCTATAACGCCAGATAAATTGACTTTTGTGAATAATAAGCACGAACCATGAGATGACTGCCTCATATACAGTCATTGGATATGGTAGCAGCGAGCTAGTCTTTCCCGACCTCTGGTATACTGTATAGAGGATTTAACACTTGCTAAATGAAGTAATTTTTAATTCCTAGTCCTACTGTTGGTTCAATAAAAAATTTCCTGTCCAGAATTGTGATTGATTACACGTATGTTTATGTGATATCTCGTAAATATAATGCCATTTTTGATGGGTATTTTAGTAGGGATGGAGTCAATGCAAGGATAATTCTTTGATTGACTCGCTGAATATTAGGTAGCTGTGTAAGGATGAGATCCTTGCCAGTTTCATTATTTGCTTGCAATTCGAGCCTTGATTTTTATAAGGCCTTTTCAGTCCCATGATTATTGATTTAATCAAAAAAATAAGAATAAAAATAAAAATATAAAAACGAGAATAAAACTTACGTTTGCGTTCAAGTGGTGTTCCTAATTCGCAGGCGTCGCAGATAAATGATTCCAATTCTGTATAAGGTTGGATATCCATACCATGAACTATATATTTTGTGCGGATGATATTAGTTATGCCTGTATGAACAAGTCTTCGATGCCAGATATCTAGAGAGACTTTTTGGGTGGCGGATACAAGTACCTTGAAATAAGCACCTGTGTGATGGTGTTTAGATTCCACCAAGAAACCTGCACTATCAGTTTCGCAGAGCTCCATTGTATTATCTTGATCAACAAACATAATTTGGTTTGAGTGTAAGGAGCCGCCATTCTTCATGATTTGTTTAAGGGAGAATAGTTTGACCCGACATTGAGGCATGTAACGAACATAATTAAGCCCAACTTCACGAACAGTTTTATTGGTAAGTATTACCTTAATTTCAACAGATCCAAATCCTGGTGATACTGTTGTTCCGCCAGCGCCTTCTATATCCAGTGGCTCATCTTGATAATCAATAAAGTCGGAAAATTTGTTTGAAATCATAGTATCAGCACCTGAGTCAGCTAATCAACGGTCTTTTAGCAGAATTGCTGGCTGTTTTTTTGTTAAAGCTTTTGGCAAGAAGTTTACCATGTTTGAAGGTGGAGGTCTAAATTTAGATGAATGTGTGGAGGGCAAAGGAAAGTTTTTAATCCCGAAGAGTAAAGATAAACCCTTTTATTTAAGAGATCTTGACTACCTAAAAGACTGCTATTCACTGATTTCATTTTATCATGTTCTTCTTCAGAAAGCCATTTTTTTTTTCCAGTCTTTTCCTCCCAAGCTTTTCGTTTTTCAAGATTGTTGTGAAGGCAATCTTTTGTTACATGATATCTGGAGTTGCAAGTATCGCAACGCCTTGTTAAATTTTTGTCTTTGTCTTTCCCATTAATAAACAAAGCATTGGTGGTATCTGACTTTGAGACTTTGGTAGTGCGACGAGCTTCGTCCTGTATATCGGCTTTTAAATCTTCAAGGGTAGGGCGGTTAATGATAATTTTTATTTCTTTGCCGATTTCTTTGTCGGTCAGCCCAAATTGGGAACTTATTTTGTAGGGCATGAACAAATATCATGGCTGGCCAGTATGTTGGAATTTTATCATCTTTATCCATTAGCTGGGATAGTCGTTGAATAGTATTCTTGAATACAATGATAAAAGTAGATAAATCATCGTAATCATTATACTTCATCGACACAAAATTGATGAGTTCCTGGAGTTGAACCACAATACCAGTACCCTCATAGGCCTTCTCTAATGCGTTCCATATATCAGCTGCAGAGTAGTAAGTAGCAAAATCCGATTGGGGTCCTACTACACAATTGAACATTATCATATTCGCAGCTCTTGTATTTCCCTGAATCCAATCTAAGACTTTGTCAAGATGTTTGTCGCTTAATGATTTCCAATTCGACATATCCATTTGCGAAATTTCGGTCTGATTAGTTTTGAAATACTTGATTAAGCCACCTGCAATGATATTTCTTACCATAACTTGCTTCCATAGCGGGTAGTTTTCAGATCCCTTTAACTTCATCGGTTCGGGTGACAAAAGTCCTGACATTGATATCGCACTAGAATAGTCCTGCTCTATACAAGTACCGCTAATGAAAGCCCCTTCACTGCTGGAGTTTTTATCCCCCATTTTTATATATATTTTGTTATACCCTTTTTTAAACAAATATTTGTGAGAATATTGAACGTGAGCTTTAATTTACTTAAAAAAAAAATAAACGATGTATAAAATTGATGTATGTTTCCAGAAGTCGAAGGCCGCGAAGACGATGAATTGTTCGCTGATTGGTTTCTGGGAGGGATGATATGTAGATGGTTGGCTGATCGACGAACGAAAGCGCGTATTACCTACCAAGTAAAGTATTTTGTGAATGAGATTTTTTAGAAAGACCCTTCAGCTTGCGCTTCCGGGCTCATAACCTGTCAAAAGTTATGATATTATGGAATGAAAAGGTCTCATGAATTTGATATTTTTTCTATTTTTCAAAGAATTATTCTAGTTTGGGATACAGCAAAGTAATATACATCTGTCTCTGCAATGTCTCTTTGATTATGGATACAGTTTCATGACTCTTAACATTTACCCTTATATGTGGAGACGAAGAATGTTACAAGCCCAAACGATGGTCAGAACATGACGAGACATATTGTGTCTTATCTCAGTATTCAAGAAGTTTCGCCTCGTAACACAAATTTACTCTGGTACAACAAGGCCATGCTCTCAACAGTATTCGACATATTCATGTTTCCGACTAACCCGCAGTATGTGCAGCAACAATAACGAATATCTCTCAAGTTACTAGTAAACTAAGATAAACAAGGAACGGTACAGCATAGGTGTAAGAGATGAATCAGGTTGGTAGCTGTAATTAGAGATACTTCAACGTATATAGAAGTTCATGTATCTGGGAGAGATAATCACATCTCATCATCTATTAGTCCATCCATTACCATTACTTGTAATCAATACATAATTATACTCTACTCCTATATATCTTTATCTACTAAGTTCCTATGTCTAAATCATTCTCCTCTTATCCTTTTGATGTTGCTAGATAACATCGTGATTTTCAAGTACATAACTTCAGATAAGAAATCAACGGCCTTATTAAAACTTTGAAGTGTGAACAAGAACGTACCAATATACTTATCTGCAGCGTATTCAAAACTCACATGTAGGAAACTTTTCAGTGCTGCTATATATAGTGTGAAGTAGCGGTTTCCTCCTATCTGGTCCCAGCAATTATGTCTTATTAATTTTTTTTTTGCAGTTATTTTCTCGACAGATTGTAGACAGTTGATTTGGTTTAGACGCGTGAATGTTATATTTTTTTTGCTACTATTTCATACAAGATCCACAACTCAAACTCCTCGATGTATTAATTGAGCTATTTAGTTGTCTATGTTCATTACATCAGGAGATATCAATGGTAGGATCTTGTGGCTTTGTTATGGATCCGATTCTCAGAATGCCGTGGAACACGTGTCCGATCACGATCCTGCATGTTAACTTTTCTTGAAGCGCTGATCTCTATTGAATGAAAGAGACATCGTTGCCAAGGATTTAAAGATTTTTGTCGCTAGGTATGTTGTTACTTTTTATACTAATACTTTTCGAATCCGTGCTACAGTAAAATTTCCCAGGCTCATAAGTGTTGGAATTTACAAGTGGGAACTCAAGGATTGAGCTTTACCAGCCACTGAGATGTAACATCCTAGCAACTATAAAGAGAACTCAGAAGTACTAATACTCCTGAGATTTACCTATTTGAACAACAACAATAATAAATGAATAACTTTTCTTTCTTGAATTAACTTCTATATAATTCAACTTGGTTCCGCGTGATATCAACCAATTGTTAAACAACATTATCATATCTTCCCAGCATCCAGATATACACCCCATATATATTTTTACAATAATCTGTTACAGTAATGAGTGAGAAAGTAGTGCAATGGTACTAACTTGCGAGTAATAAGGAATAGTTTTCTTGTGGTAAAAAATACAATGAATTTAGATGGAGTTATACGAAGTGTATTGATTTGAATTGTTACAACCATTATCTGTATGAATAAACCACTTAATTTTCGAGGTAGGAGTGTTGTTGTTTGGAGCTGCATGTCTTGGTTTAAAGTTTGTGATATATGGAGCGTGTTGTTGGTCGAATGAACTCAGATCAATTGACATATTTGAGACTTCTTTACAGTCAACTCTTGATAAAGTTACGCTGGTCAGTTTTGTTAAGAATTGGTGTTTTGGATGAAGCGTTAAGTCGTTTAGACTGTATGATTTTATCACAAGAAGAATGACGAAGTGACACAAGTAAGAGTCTGTTGATCTTAACTGGGAGGTCATTTGAAGTATCGACAACTGAACCGATAGCACTAATTTTATCAAGTTTGGGCCAGATTCGGTAAAAATAACGTGATTTTCTAGCAAGACAATGACCCAAAAACATAAATCTATACAAACATAGAGTTGGCTATATCCAGTAAGAGTGTAATAGCCATGAATTTGCTATCTCAATTACCCGATCTAAGCCCAATTGAACATCTCTTGGGGGGTGGTAAAATAAAAAACTTTTATGTTTCAAGAGAGGCCCCGAAAGGTATGAATAATGATTTCTGTGAAAAAGTTGGAGAAGTATGTTATGACAGTCCTTAGTTTTACAGATGTGCTTAGCGGCGACGATTTACAGCATCTTCTTATATCATATAACTAAACTGATGACATATGAATAGTAGCATTCTTGCTTCGTTATACACAACGATCCCTCAACTTAACCATAATAGATTCATATTATGTTTGTTCTCTTAGAAACTTATTCAGAATCATGTGATGTAAAATCTCAGGAAAAAAAAAAAAAAAAATTTGGAAAAAAAGTAGACATGAAATTTAGCCTTTTAAAAAATTGTCTATCCAGGATAATTTTTTAAAAATACTATTACATCCAAGAAGAAAATTTTCAGTTATATCTTCCTTCAAATATGTAGAAGAATCATGAGCTTTGTTAATAAAACTATCCAGGGCTATTCTATCCATGAGTCCCATGTTTTCACTTGTATCCAGTTTTGGATGTATATCCCAAATATTTGGTTGAATTCTCGAGTAGTAATGAAAATCTTTTTTAAGAATTCGAAAGTTGCCATTTATATAAATCAGGACTAAATAAGGATCTGGATTATCTATTTTGACTTTGAGTTTAAGAGATCCCAGATCTAATGGCGAGTTCATGACTATCTCCCGAGCTGCTCTATTGGCTTTTCCAGACGGACACCAATGTTCACCCGATAGACGCACATGGCCAACTGAGAGTGCCGCAGCAATTTGACGTCCAAATTTTGCCTTATCACCATGAGAGTATTGTCCAAAAGGATAAACTCTCGATGTAGAGGGTTTGTTATTTTCAAACATAGAGCTTGAGGCTATTTCATCCTGTTTATCACTCTCTTTAAAGCCCCGACTTAAAAGATATTTTAGGAATCCTGCCATTTCAAAATTTGGATGCACACAAACTTTGGTATAAGTGGGATTCTCGAAAAACTCCAATGTCTGAAGTTGTATATTATTAGTGTCTTTTCGTAGCATATATTCAATTTCATCTTTTGAATTAATGGTTCTGTATTGGTACAACGAACGAGCAAAAGGACCATCTCCATATATCGCAACCATGCCTTCGTTTATCGCTAATCCATTATGTAGAGTAACACCAGAAAAAATAATCGCACAGTAGTCTTTGAGGTGACGCATTTTATTTTATTTATTTTGAAATTCAAAGAAATCTATAGTAGAGTCGTATAATTGATGTATATATATATAGATATATATATATATATATTATATATATTAGAGCGTTATCTCTCGTAGTTTTATTTCTCAGAACTTCTCAGAAAAAACTGAATAATCTGGACTGGAATTGCTCATTTTACATCAATATCAACTAATCCGATGACAGTGGAGTGATTGATATTGATTTGTTCATTTGAGTGATATTTTTTGGTCGGTTTACCTATAGTTGTAGGAAAGTTGATAGAAAAGTGCATCAAATTAGAAATTAGTATTATGTTTTCAAGATACGAATCACTAGAAAGCCCCACCAAATAACTTCTCAAATAGATGTGGGTTGGCAAGATCCGACAAGGGATCTATAATTCCGCTTCAATCTTGTGAGAGTCATTCATCCTAGTCAGTCACCAGCTTCACTGTCATTTTATCATCATAATTAATGGTAGTATATTGTTCTATCAATGTTCATTCCGAGTTCTCAACTTGTTTCTGTTCATTGATACACATCAGGTGATCTAGCTTGCGTGTAATGTAAGTAAAATATTCTGTGAAATTAGCAAGAAATAATTCATCTATAAATGAGTTTTGTAAGACTAAATTACTTCTTGGCTTTTCGGTAGGACTTGGAGTAAGAATTTTAAGAATTTTTAAGATAAAAAAATAAAAAAAATCTCTCTCAGTTAATTCGAGGGATTGATAAATCACCCACTGTCGAAGGTTGTTTGATTCGTCTTATTAGGCGAACATCACCCATATTGATTTTTTGTATGATTACATAATTGCCG
This sequence comes from Pleochaeta shiraiana, assembly GCA_019455505.1. Classification (NCBI taxonomy): domain Eukaryota; kingdom Fungi; phylum Ascomycota; class Leotiomycetes; order Helotiales; family Erysiphaceae; genus Pleochaeta; species Pleochaeta shiraiana. Next base: position 3,478 of record JAHYSP010007919.1, on the reverse strand, counting down.
AGCTTTAATGGTGATAATACGAGAAGTCATGCTAAAAAGATTAAAAAATAAAAAATAAAAAAAAAGTCGCTGGAGGACGTTCAACGTTCAACTGAGATAAACTGCAGAGTAGCACTCTTGGAAAGAAGTTTACGATGGTTAATGCAAAATGATCTCTAAATTTCAATACGATTATTCCTTGGATGAAAATTTTGAAGAGGACTTAATCCCTTATTATGTACTTCCTACTTCTCTTTTAGCTTCAAGGAATTATCTATTACGTTAACTCGTTGGAACTTAGAAATACTACCCTTTTGTTTTGCAAATCTATTGTTGCAATCGTGTCTTGGTGCAATTTCAGTTTGTCTAACAGTAGGCCAAAGAGTCAGGCAACGAGTTAGGTAAGGTTACTTTCTAAAAAAGGTACCATTTAACGTCCAACTACAATACCATACACATGGCGCCCCTCATCAGGCACATAAGGCGACCTCCTGTCGTGTTAGTAAAATGGCTGAGGATAAATATTATGGAGAATAATTGTAGTTATCAGAAGACGTGTGTCGTGGAGTTACTATTGTTTTCATAACTAGCACGCTCTACCATACTAAGTCCAACACTCCGCCTCTTTTGTGAGTTGGAGAAAATCTATTGAGTAAATGGATATCATGTGTATTCGCTCCATCTGTTAAACTATAAATGATAGTTATCTTCTAATAGCACTGGTGACCTATTTTTGGAGTTAGATATTTTTAACCTCTAGCAAATAAGTAATCAGAGTATGGTTAAAACAAGAGTAAACCACAACCAACATATCTGGATAGATTATGTGCACTGTTTAACGAATTAAAATCGATAGTTCAGTTACTTTTCTACAATTATCGAATTATTGTTGATGGGTTTATTTTCGAAGAGAGATTGTTTTCTATTTCTGGCAGCTAGCTACTGGATTTAGAGCATAAACACTTCTCGGATCTAGTAGAAAGGAAGGGGGGGAATGAATATAGTTAGAGATGAATCATGATATATAAATAATAAAGTTTATTCTACTGAATCATGACTTTTCCTTCAAGTATTCTCATCTCTACTACAGGAAAGATTCCCAAAATACTGACACAAGCTTTCAAAGTGTTGCTCACACTTAATCAACAGTTTCTTGAGACGTCTCATGAGGTATTTTTTTGTAGTTAAAATCTCCCTGGAGAAGGAGTTTATACGGAGGATATGACTTTATTACTGTCCTTAGACCTTGACCTGAATCTTGTGAACCTATTGCGAAACTATAGACCTTCCAGACATCTAGCTTCAAAATGTTCTACAAACTATATGTGAAGAGGATAAAAGTCTCTCAATCAACCGGCAGTTATCTGGATGATGCCGATGTTCAGACTCTTTCAAATATAAATTATGAATCTGTGGCAAGATTTTATTATATGGTCAATTTATTTACGACTCCTTGCATTTTTGTGGGTCTTGCTGAATATTCTATGTATTTTAATCTGTGTTGCCCACGAGATAGTTACTACACCTTGAAGGGCATAAATTGGAAACGCAAGGGGATCGCTAAATTCGCTACTATCAAGGAAAAAACTGAATTCTTGTATTGACACTATTGGTCCAAATAATGATCATGTGAAATAATCACATGACAGAATAGTTGTGATTTATGAAATATTGAGATAAATTGAAGCTGTTATACATTTTGGGATCTCATATATAAGTAATGAAATATATTCCGACATGAAAAGGACAATCTAAATCTGAAAAATAACGATATTATCATAATCATCAATCATCATCATTAGTTATATCCTTATCTGAATTGTAATTTCATATCTTTCTCTAGTTTCCTCAAAACTACTTTTATTTGATCTTCTTTGTAAACATTCCCCATTCAGATATATCTTCCACATTTATTCATCAAATCATTTGACCTGAGTACCCAAACTTTAGTTCTGATAAATAGCATTGCCATCAAGTGCTGAAATTTTTGATTTTGCTGTCCATTGTGCGTAGGCATGTCAGCATCATGTGATAAGTTCTTTTTCTTCTGTCAGAGAGTTAATATTAATTACCTTTATTAGATCCCAGGGTACATAATGAGCAATTTCTAGTAATGCTTGATTCAGAAAGACTATCCAGCATTCTTGTCTTTTAAGCTTCGAGACCAAGAAGGCTACGTTAAGTTGATCTTTAGCCTGTAGAATATTATTTGCTTTTAAAGTCATCTCTGGCAACGAGGATGACACCTGAGTTTGAGGCATATTCATCTTTTACACAAATATTGAATCTCCTAGAGCCTTAATTAATTTTATTTCATAATTGCAGAGGTGTTATGTGCCCGTATGGGGCTCTTCTTATCCAAACGAATCATGATTCTTCGATCAGTTAAGAGTTGAATTGGTAGAGTCTAGTCTCTATTTTAGGGCTTTTTAGGTACATTTTCCACCTCTATGTACTATCTCCGCGAATTTATTTGAGTTATTTTGTCTACTATTCTGAGGCTTTTGTAGGAGAAACTTGAGGTAGGAACAAATTTTGGGGCCAAAGTAGTGCTACTCATGAGGCGTGCAGAAGCGAGGCCTCCAATAGACGCTATTAACTGATTTTTAAAAGCATAAGCAGATTCAGGATAAAATTCTTCATCACGTCTGGTAGAGTATGGTCTAGGGCTCTTGCTACCAGCGATATAGTATTCTCTCGAGCAATACGAGCTGCTTCTCTATCTGCAGTACCGTGGTTAACGTCAGCTGTGAGTATTTAAATAGATACTGTCGGTGATAGCTCCAATGAAGGAGGCCTGCTTTTCTCAGGTTTAAAACATTGGGCTTTCAAATGTTAGGAGTAACTGATTGGATTACCTGCGGGTCCTCTTTTAAGAGACCACTTTCCGCATCTGATTAAAGGCCCAATAAATAATTTTTTTAATTCAAAATACCTATTGTTGTATCTGATTTAACAACAACTAATGTTAAAACTGGTGTTGACGGTTGTTTTGGAAAAGTCTTAACGAGAGAAAAAAAACACACATCACCTGAATTATTTTGTCTCGGAATCAACCAAAAATCAAGGAGATTGATCACTAGCTTTAGCTGTTAGGTAGCAGGAGGTCGAATCACCAAGTATAGCTTAACTACATTAGACTATTGGACTAGATCTCTATGATCTAACCAATAATGTTAATCACTACTGAACCTCCAGTGATGAATAAAACTTAACATTAATGTATCTTGGGTAGATGGAATATTTTATTTATGATAATTGAGATTTATTTTACCTCACAACACAGTTTGCAGGTATCGGTAGTAAGTAAATGATTGATATATATAAAATAAACGTTTATTAATTGCAGAGCGATGGAGGCATTTCCCTGAGCTTTGCCTGAAGAAAATAAAAAAGAAATAATAATGGGCTATTTAATTGCATTGGTTGATTGAATCAAGCGGTTATTTTGGACTTTGTATATAACATAAAGAACTCAGTTTTTTTTTTTTTTTTTTTC
>JAHYSP010007914.1:1078-16357 GCA_019455505.1 Pleochaeta shiraiana | reverse complement strand
AGTGGGCTCGTCTAGGTAGGATAAGAGTAACTAGTATGCCAGAAAATAGAAAAGAAGAAGATAACATTTAATTGAGTATTTTACCCTACGTGTTAACACACCAACGGTTCCGTAATAAGAACCGACAGTTACATTAAGATTTATCCAATGTGGTAGAAACATGTAGAATTTTTGAACGCTAGTGTAAGTGTGTATGTGAAAGAAGTGACTTTTTTAAGATCTTAAATACATAGATTACTATTATGAAAAAAGCAAATAAATGAATTGAGCCAACCCGATATGTTTTTAAGAGTTTTTAAATTCACTCTCATCCTGGGTAATGAATGGATGGAATTATGAAAAGTGCCAGTAAATTATGAATGGAGTGGTGCTATCATTGGAAAATGTGGCTGCAACATAATTTTGTCAAGGGGGGAGTGCTGAATATCTTATCTTTTTAGGGGGGGGGCATTTAACATTTCCCTTGATATATTTTAACACTGTCTAAATAACTTGAAATTTACAAAGGATAATACTTCTTTGGTCACCCAGCGGCTTTAACTACTGCCAAGATCTAGCATGACATCTCTCATGTATGCTCGGGATGGGGTTTGTGAGCTCATCGGCACTAACAGTATCCTATGCCTTCCTAACATTCAAACGTAATTCGTATGACTTCCATCGCTTTTCTCTAAACAAATTCGGGTTCTCAATATCCATTCTACCTTTCAATAATTTTCAGACATGGTCGATTGGATTTTGATCGGGAGATTAGGGTGACCAATCAATAGAAAAGATCGACCTCTCGTGAAACTCATTTATTATATCAGCCTCGACTTGAGAAAGTGCTTTGTCTTACATCACAAACAAGGCTGGTCGCAACATTAACATGCCATGATTAAGTAATAATATTTTCTTCATTAATAGCTGGGACCTTTTCCAGACCCTAAAAAGGTTCCCTCAAAATATCTAATCACCACTCTTCAGCAGCCTCTCAGTATAACAATTAATATCAATTTCTTCTAAGTTCTTGGTATTTTTGTTACTTAGAAGCTTGTTTAATCTAACCAATATGTTACTCACTTTTCAGATAACCCCTTTAAGCGAATATTGGCCATCTATGACCCTTCAAGTTTCATCTAGCCATAGAATATGTATCCACTGTTCTATGATCCAGGAGAGTTGAATTCTACCAATTTTTTGCGGTTCCGTCTTGTAGGCTTTTGAACAGTCGGATGACGCCTGTATCTCCTTTTCTCTAGTCCAAGCTTCGCTGCTTTCAATTTTAAACCTTGATGATGAATATTACCATATACCAGCTCGAAGTAGCTTATATTACGGTTTGAAGGAGATAATATGATATAATTCTCAATTTGACCTACATCCTCTGAGGAAAGTTTGGGGTCCCGACCTCGAGTGTTTTAGGGCGTGAAAGTGCCGCGACTGAGTGAATAACAAGCCTGTATTCGAAAAATTCAGAGATGGACGGCGAGTTTTGTGTAGGGCTTCAATATGAAAGAAATACAATGCAGTTTTGTAGTTATCATGGTCAATTATTTGCATGAAGGCCCTTGTTTCTGCTCGAAAGCTTAGAGACGAGTGTGGAGAGTAGCGTTATCATTTGACTCGTCATTTTTAATTGTGGTTTTAGCCAGTTAAGGAATCAGGATATTTGTTGAATCAATCACCTTCATGAATACTGATCGAGCCCTTCATTTTGTAAAAAAATAAATTACAAAATTATAATTTGTAAGATGTTGATAATGCTAAGGATTAAAATGATACTGATGTATGGTGAGATTCTAAAGACTACAAATGTAGAGAAGTGTAGTGATGAGAAAGGAGAAGTTGAAGAACGGTGCAAGAGATTTTGTCTGACGTTGAGAGTGAAGTCAAACTTTGCACTTGATTATAATATACAGACAGATCCATGAGGCAAAATATATGAGTTTCTACTATTTCTTCAGTTAGTACAGCCTCTGAAATGGTATTTCACTCCACTTTTCGGAGTCATCCTGTAAAAAGGTTATTAGTAGTGGAAGCATAATAATTGAAAATGGGTATAAATATGTGTATTATGTTCTGTGTGAATGTATAAGATGTATGTTATGTGATTACTCCCATACAAGGATCTGAATTGTGAAAGTCAATTTTCGAATACTAGGCTAAAAAGCTTTGTAAGACCCTGGTAATCTCTATTTGACTTTCACAATTCAGATCCGTGTTTGGGAAAAATCGGGTCCCTATTGCAAGGATTGTACAGCTAGAGGCTCCCAATTATTGTTGAAATTTAAATTTCAAACTCTAAAATTTGGAGTCAATTTTTCCTTTTTTCTATCGAATGCCTCCCTCCAGTTCATAAAAGGGGGATTCGGACATTTGGGATAGTTCAATTCAGAAACACTTCATCTTATCTCTTGTCCTTGATAGTCTTAGACTCCATAAGGACGATAAACAAAAACAAACAAACAAAAACAACACTTCATCTTCATTTCTGTAATCTACGTTTTCAACGCATTTTCAACTCCAAAACTTCAATCAAATTTATACACCATTTCCACACATTATCAATAATCTTATTGAACGGAATAAGAAACCGACAACTATGATTTCACTTCCACATTATCTCTACACACATGGGACAACAATGATTCCGAATAAAAAGGAAAAGAGGACTCAAAAATTTAGAGTTTGAAATTTAAAGTTCGACAATTATTTGGGTCACTAGTAGTACTCCGGTCATTTTAGGCCATTTACCTTTCATACCCACAAGAGACCGTACATAGAGCAGCTGCCTTGAATTATCATAACACACTAAGATATTCACATTCTTATTAAAGGTCAAAAAACATACTCTAATACTGCATTCATGATTTCACATATATTAGTCAGTTTACAATGAACTCTTTCCCGTAACCCATGAAGACGAGCTCAACACGTCCCCGCCCGCCCCACAGCAACTATTCCAGATTCTCCCATACCCCCAGCTAGCTCACATCCCGAATCCGTTAACAAAAATGCCTTCGAGCCTTCAAAACACAAGATGAACGATTGATAATGAATCCAGTACCTCCGTCTAATAGATATATACAGAACATGACTAACTCAAGGGTATTTTCCCTCAACGAATCGTAAAGTTCCAACGCATACCTACCAAAAGAATTACAGCACATGGTAGTCAAGCGCCGGCGCCGAGAAAGAGCATGGTACGCTCATCTAGCCATTTGTGTGGGTGTATCAAGCAATATTCAAAGCACCCTCGTATTAAACAGCGACGAGACAGGAACTGAGGAAGTCGAATTGATACGTAACTATATGCAGTAAGCTATTACTGGATTAGCGGCTGCTGAAAATAACACTTCCCCTACCCCTATCTCTACTCAGACTAGGCCATAAAAACCCTAGGAACATAGTCTGTGAAAAGCCGTTAAGCAGAAGAAAATGGTGGAGGAGAATTCCTGTCAAACAATGGTAAGATCATGTTTGATAATGGAGGACTTATTCAGAAATGGTTTGCCTTGACGTTGCGAGAATAATAAAATTGTTTTCTTTTAATTTTTGTCCTTTTTTTCTGTTGAACTAATAGATGGTTATTTCAGGAACTTATTTGCGCGTTCTACAATCTTACTGGTTCAGTCTTATCTTAGTAACTGCCGGTATTTCGGTTGCTTGTTTAAAATATCCTGGTGGTCAAATAATATTTTCTGTCCAACATGCGAAGACGAAATCGTAGCTCGGGAGTTACGGTTGGTCAAACAATTCACCAGTCACAACACTGGATATTGAATACAACGAAGATGAATTAGTAGATAGTATTCGTGGGAAGATATCATTTTTTTGTTCAAATAGGGAGGATAGCTTTTGAATAGAGGACGGGTTGATCATATTAAAAGAAAAATCAATCTAATTCATTATTCACATAATTTTAATTCTATTGACCAAAAAGGTTTAACACTTCCATTACTCCGACATCGAACAATAACATTCCTAGAAGAATTCTATTGGGGGAACCTAAAAAAATTCTTAAGTAGCAAGAAATTCTTGGATAAATTTAGCTCGTAAGAGTCATGATTAGTTGCTTGCGTCGGATCGAATAGTATCTATTCCTGCAGAAAACAATCGATCCCAAAATCGCCTGCCCATCCGGTCCCGGTAATACAAGAAGAGTAGCATCAAAATAAAGAAAAAAAGAATGAAGTAAGAATTGATAACAGGCTGTTTCTACGCCTAACACTTGAACATGAATGGCGAAAACTTTTACCTGCAGGCATTCGAGAAGTTGTTGTGAAACGTCTTTATACCTCCATCCTCCATTGGATTTATAAAACCTGTTCGACCAGGCTTTGCTCTAAGACCGTGCAGTATTGAAGCTTGTCAGACAGTTTTAAAGGCAATAAGAGTCCTCTTCCTTTCGGGTCATAAATTGGAGCCTTTCACTAACTGGGAACCACTTTTTCCCACAGTACCAAAATCGATAAACACACTGCAGGGACGCATGGAGGTCACAAAAGAAATGCTTGCTGACGAAATAAAAAGGGCATCGTTAGTCTGTCTCGAGGCCTTGGAAATATACGGTAACAAAAGAACAATTAATCCAAATTGCACTTGGTTAGCTCTCTTGATTAAAGCTCCTAAGTCTGGCTTCATAGTATTCGACGAGCCTGATCTAACATCAAAACTCAAGAAATATAGACCAAACAGATTTTGCAAACGTTGCAATAGACATCACCCTTATAGAACCTGATCATGGGTACCTTCGTCTGAGAACTGCGACTCAAACATACACGCTGAAAATTATTGCATGACAGTTACTAGTTGCAAAAACTGTGGAGAACCCCACCGCTCCGAAAGCAGAAAATGTCTGACCCACCCAGCAAGCCATGACGCTCCCGCGAAAGAACTGAAAGTATATTGTCAAACAGGCGATCGTGATTACAAGCAGTACTTAGATCAGGAGCTGCAGAGGAAAAATCTTCTGCAATAAAAGCTGTTATCTTGGAAATGATCAAAACTGGCATATTTGATACTATTTTGCAAGAAAAAAAAGTTAGAGATGACTCCATAATACAAGTCTCTGAAAGTCTGGAACCAAGTCAAGAACCACTTGACGGTCAACAAAATACCCAACAATGATCAGTCGATTAAGCGGCTGATTCATCGATGAATTTTTGTAGGGCGGCCCACAAGGATGTCAACCTTCTCTACATTCACTCAAGTTCATGTCAATTAATGTAGGAAGAGGTGGCACAACGCATGATATCACCTTGGCTCGCGATTTTGAGCTACAAATAGATGTCTTGCTCATTCAAGAGCCTTGGTGGTCGAGACGTATAAAGTCGCACTCCTACTTCGATCGCCACTTATCGTTTGTTACCAACAATGTTCGAACTCGAGCCGTTACTTAAACTAGGAAATATTCATCAAAAATAGATTTAACACAACAACATCCATCCTCCCAGCCGACAGGAGATTGTTTTTCGGTCTCTGTTAATGGCGTAACATCCCTCAATTTTTACAAAGCCCCGCAAAGCTCCTCAGATCTACTTCCTTTGCTAAACTGGACTCCTTCATGTCAATTTATCGCAGCAGAAGACTTCAATTCTGTCTATTTGGCTTAGAAATCAGGCGCTACTGCTTCGTATGGACCAGGTGAGGAGATAGCAAAGTGGAATGAAGACCATAATATGACTTTGTTGATCGTCGGAGAGCCGACTCATCGTACTGGGAATACTTAAGACCTAGCTTAGACTAATATCAGCTGAACTAGCGCGTAAGTAGAACGTGAGGAATGCATGATCGGTGAGAATTATCCAATCTGTGGGACGGTTCCAGCCGGTCTCGAGCATCAATCACAAAAAAGAGTCAAATCCGTGTTTCTAGAAACAATCTGTCTCTCTTTGCGCATATAGTCTCTCAGTGGCCACCCCCTATGTCCTTCCCCTAAATCTGTAGAAGAGATGGAATCCCTTGCACAAGATCTTTGCTGGGTTTTGAAGGAAGCAATCCAGACAGTTGGTTAACGAAGAAAAGGCAAATCCGCACCTTGGTGGACTCCTGAATGTAAAATAGCCCTGCATAATTATAGGGAGGCAAACAATTATTCTGAAAGACATTCGCGCGCAAATGCGTACAGGGCTATAGCTGCCTTGGCAAAATGAGAATACTGGAGAAAACAGGTGGAAAATATAAGTTCTTCTGAAACCTATCGTCTTATGCGTTGGAATTCTCATAATCGAACAGATATAACTCCGCCTCTGATAAATTAAGGGCGTATTATTCCGAGCCAGGCTTAACGCGCAAAAGTTTTGAGAGACATACTTCTCGCCCGACATCAGCCCACTGATGACTTACCTTCTTACAAACTTTTAGGTGGTAATCTTATTAATTGGACAGATGAAGTTTCACAAAGGGAAGTACGTAGATGCACCATAGTGGGTGGCAACACTAGTCCAGGAGCGGATGGGATTTCGGTGGAGCTACTCACGGCCTGTTGGAAAATCATCGAACCCCATTTCTTGGACCTATTCCATGCATGCCTAAAATTTGGCTGTAATCCAATCTTTTTTAAACTTGCAGAAATTATATTCATGCCTAAAGCAGGTCGGGACCCATCCACAGAAAAAGGTTGGAGGCCTATTGCTCTTTTATCTCGGCTGGGGAAATGACTCGAAAGATTAATGGCAAAAGGAGTGTGTCATCTTGCAACTACTTTGGAATTTCTAAGATACTAGCAGTATAGAACACTCCCAAAACTATTGGCGATTGATCTTGTGTACCGTGTAGTTCATGGCATCGAAGAAGAGTCATGCACACATGGGTGGTCATCAACATTTGTGACTTTGGACGTTCAGGGAGAATTTCACGCCGTACGGTTCAATCGTTTATCATGGAGAATGCAAGCACAAGGATGGCCTGAATCGTTTTCACAGCGGACTTGTTCATTTTTGACCGACCGGAGTGTACAAGTTCGCTATCCCGGCGGCAAAACTAGTCCTAAGAGCTTAACATGTAGTGTTAATTATATCTGGTTATGTAAATGGATAAAATATATTAGTAAGTATTGAAAATAATGCTTGAGGGTTACGGGACTTGATAGACGATATTGAAAGAGTATTTTATTTTATTTTTGGAATCTATATTGGATCGATCTCACTTTATCTATAGAAATACATACGAATACTTATACATAAGATTTCGACAGACTATATGCACTTCCATATACTAAAATGAGTTTCATGTTATGACTAGTTTATTCTAGAGGATTATTCATGATGCTATTCATAACTATTCCATATATTCCTTCTAGAATATTTTGTTTATGGTTTGATGAATCGGTGTTATCTAAATGCCGATAATTCGCTTAATCATTAATCCCTGCCCTACATAGTGATAACCCTTGCTAATACAGATATGATCAGTGCATCTTCACAACAGTGTTCCTCTCGAGAAATACCTGTTGGTGTTTCGCTCAGTGGCATCAGGATTTAATCATCGAAGCATAACAGATGGTTGGGTATTCATTTAGACTCTAAGCTATCTTTCAGACATCATGTAGCGTAGCGACATGGTGCAGCAAGGCACTAAAAGTTGCTCATCACATGTGTCGTAGATTCAAGCGAGTAACACGCGGGGGGCAGCTCCGAGGCCGTTAGTGATGGCTGTTGATGCTTGCGTTGTATCTATTGCAACACTTAGAGCTGAGATTTGGCGGCCATGACTAAAGCGTCCGACAGCACGTTGGCTGGTGACCCCTTCAACCACATATTTTTGCACCCTTGTAGATAAAGCTGTGTATCTAGCTTTAAGGGCCGCGGTTCCAGTTTGCAAAACAGCACCACTTCCAATTCTTCATAGATAAAACGGCATACCTCTCGCTAGAATTCTTTTCGAAAGCAAACACCTACGTCACGCTGCAAGGCTTAACTCTCTGGATGATCGCCATCCCTTGCGCTGTAGGGCGAGTGTGTGTCCTATTACAGGATCTCTCAAGTACAAACTAAAAGCAAGGGTATCAAACCGCCCCGAGATTCAGAAGACACGCCTACAACGAGTATACTGACAGCTTCCATCGGCAGAAGATACTGAGCCACTCATCAGTTGCTTCTATGGGTATCTGCGCGTACTCAGATGGGTAATCGGAGGGACATGAACGTATGGCCTGGGGTTTCGTCCTTTAGCGCGGGGGCCGCAACTTTCAAAAGTGTCACGGATTTATTCACGGCGGTGAGGTATTGGATGCCTAAATCTTTGGAGCTACTGCTGAATTTCTGGCAGATCTTACAATGAGACAAAGTGGACAGAAAATATTTGTCCTGATAGATAATCAGGCAGCAGTTGGGGTCTCAAAAACAGGAAATTCGTCTTCTAGATTACTAACCACACGTAATTTATATGATGCTTCTCAAAAGACAAAAGCTGAGGCTCTATGGATGCCAGGCCACTCAAAAATAAGGGGAAATAAAGAAGCAGATTCAGAAGTATGTGCTGCGCTACAACTTCTGCCTATGTGAGAGACCCCTCATAAACACATTACCTTAGCTTACGTCCGCCGACTCATGTACCGCAACCAGCAAGACTAACTCAACAAATGGTGATCAGAAGCTCATCCAGCTCGATATCAAGATCTGGATCTTCAAATGCGCCACCGGAAGCCGTCAGAATTAGCCCTACTACGACGGCTCCTACATGGACTTCTGGCAGCAAGATAATGTCATGAAAATTTTGCAGCGTACCACCGCCGCTTTCACTATAAAGACGCCAATTTAACCTGCGTCTGTGAACAGGAAACCTCCCCTAACCACATCATACGCTGTGGAAGATATGCCACCCAAATGCGCAAACTTAGGAAAGGTGTGAGGATTGATGACTTGGTCAGACAAATTCTCGGGCCCAATTTTTTTAAAGAAGATTACAAAATTTGAACGAACCACAGTTTGATTCGGGAACTATAGTGCATAGCCAATATCAGCTCGATGCGAGATTGGAAATCAATAGCTTGTCATTTTTCAAGAAATGGCGGTGCGGAAGCTGATGTGAGAAAGGATCGATTAACTCTGAAAGTAATTTTTCTTTTCTTTTCTTTTACTTAATCTTTCTTTTGACTTAGCATACACCTCCTTATTGTTTTGTACATAGCACCTTTAGGAACATATAGAAATGGTACGAACGAGTAGGGTTCGTTTCCAATCGCGATACCTGCTGGCTCCACAGGCCCTAGACCCAGAGTGGACTTAGGGCAGAGTAAATTAGCTAGCCTAGGTCCTTAAAAATCAATTCACAATTACAATTAGGTTGATATGTTTGACTAGTCGCGTTTCATCGCGCTTAATTTGTAGAGTTGTTGTAAACATCAATAAAAACTAAATATAAGTCATTAGCAAATTAAAAACGAAATGCAATTAAGTTCTGATTTGATTTTAACACCATTAATTCCTCTCGTTTTATAGCTTTAATGTTGGCTTTTTCTGGGGGTCGGAACAGTTGAGGGCGTAGCATGTACAAAATATCTTGCTACACCTCCGGGATAGATTGTGAACTTTGAGTCGGTAGGAACTAATGGTGGTTAAGTTCACATTCTGTCCCGGAGGTCTTTTAGTTTTAGATCTGTTATAATTGCAATAGTTTAACGGTTCTATTTTTAGACGAATCAAAAATAACCAATGGAAAAGGTCATCTAGATGTAACATGTGTTAAATTTATTATTAAGGAAAGGTTGAGGGGCAATGAATGTTTCTAAATATCCAGTTTTGAGTATCGCAACAGGGAAAAAAAACGATTCGTGATAGGGTTATTAAAAAGTGTGAATCTACAGTGTTATATTTGTCTCTCTTTCAATACATAACCGAGAATATACGCGGGATTATGTGAATGGGAGTTCAAGAAAGCTGATTCGCATGCAATATTTTTGCTCAACACTTTTATATCTATATCACCGTCAAGTCAGTTACAATCCAACTCTGGCATTATTATCAAAAGTTTGACTATGGAAGGAGTCGCCAGAAGTTGCTGCCTGGTTTGAGGTAGTGAACGCAGAAATTGAGGCTAGCGACAAGGAAAAGTATCCTTCTTGAGAGCCAAAGAAACTATAACTCGTAATTGAATTAGCAACAAAAATATAGATCATGGGAAGATAATAAAAGACCTTCGCATCATAAAACTAAATCTCTTAATTTGCTTCAAGTTTATTGCGCTCGTATTATTGAGCTCTCTTCCTCTGTATGTGGGCTTAAAGTCGGACCAATAAAGTTTTCGCAGTTCTCCATCTTGGGCAGGAATGAAATCATAATCCCAGCTCACAGTACTTTGATCCCTACCATCCGCATTTGGTGGAAGTATCCGGTCTTTCATGCTAAACGTATACTTCTTTCCATCGGCCTCTTTGATGTCGAGATATATTCCATCGTAGTCAGAAAGATTCCATTCTCTATCCTCTCCAGTGGTGTGTTGCGATGCAAAACCTGCTCCGCCAAGTGTCTTGATATCGAGGTAGCCGTTGAAAACAGCGATTGGATCAGAGAAATTACAGTCGAAGTTCGAGTATGAGATCCCGCCACGCAATGTATCATCTGATGATATCCAATCTCGTGGAGACCAATGCCTGTTGGTATTTTTAAACTTTCATTTAGCGACTATCAGAACTATTGTTTCAAGAGATATCACCTCTTACAAATCATCTCCAAAGAGGGGTAGATGCATCAATATCACAATAATCATCATTTTTGTTTCCTATGACAACTTTTGGCTCTACAAGTTTTGGTTGACAGATACTNNNAAACTTTTTTTTTTTTTTTTTTTTTTTTTTTTTTTTTTTCAGATAGAGGCTTCTTACATGGTGGATGACGTTCATATCCTCTTTAAGTCAGTTCATTTTTAATAGCTTTATCACTCACCCCAAAATTTGAGAAAGGCCCTATCTTGAGTTCAATTTACGACATTCTACGGCCTTCATCAGATGATGTGATGAAATTTTCTATTTCTCCTCTTCCCTAGAGGTGAGAGTTGGACGCCGAGCTGTATATTTCTTGGGTTTTACATCTAAAATTATGAGCGTATATCTGACCTGACTTCTACTAATTACCAAGATGGGTTGCGATTTTTTTTTTGATTCATTCCTAGCTTGTGGAGTGTTTTAACCTACAATGGTTAATATAGGTTTTTGGTTATTATGATTATATATTGCCTGAACACGTTGGTCTCTATTCAGTCTTTTAGAAATTTCCTTGGAAGGTGCTGAATATGTTTTATCCATCCTGATGAAAGACTTCACTACCATGTTGAGTTAAAAGCATGTGTGAAAAGACTCACCTTGAAATTTGATAATATCAAAAATGATCTTTATAAAGATCTATTCAATAACGATAATAAAAGTTGATGAAAATAATTAAGATTATGATGATGACTGATGTTTTGTCGTGACAACTGACAGTGACTATAAATAATTAGAAGAATCACGAATTCAAAGATTTTTACATGTCAGGCAATATGCATCAAGGTAAACCAATTTGAATGCCTTAGGAAAAGATAGTCGATTTAGGTTAATTTTTTATCATAATTTAGTAATTGACGCTAGTTGTGAAAAATCAAGCCTGTAGGGGCTAGACCCCTGAAGCGAGTTTGTGACCCACTGGCTAAACAATACCGTTAAATGGGAGTAAAACAACCAGGTTAAGCGAGGTGGTTTAAACCACTAAGCGTCGCTTATAAGCGAGACAAAACAATATACCCAGGTAGTACTATAACATGTATTGAAACTACGGAGGTGTTAGAGGAGAAAAGAACATATTTGAGATGAACAGCAAGTAACCATCAGGAATGGTAGTCTATTATATTTGGTAGAGGAGTGCTTGTGAGGTTAAGGGATGACTCTTGAGATATCAAATCTGTAGGATGAATATGTGATGAAAGATACTTGGGAAGATAATGTGTAAGAAGTGTGTAAAGGGAGGTTTCAAGCTGAGGTGCTGCTGTGTTAGATGCCTGGAGTGACAATATGTGATAGCAACTTAAAGTGATGAGACTGAAGGGAGCTGAAGAGGCACAGGATGTCTATGTAAGGAGAGGATGAACCTCGAGGAAATGACATCGAGAAGAGAAAGTCCAGAGTGACAGTTTTGTATTTATCTGCATATTTGATCAGTGTGATTATTTCTTCTATTTGTTTATCTACTTTTGGCTTAGGTCCATTATCAACTTATTGACGTTTTAATTATCTATGGGAATATTGTCAAAAACAGAGCTAGATTTACTGAGCGAAGATCGTAGTCGGGTTTTGATTGTTTAGTTTAGGTCATCTGTTGAATGTTACCCGGTAGCTTTATTAGTCATCACTAGTCCGCCCGAGAGCTTAAAGGACCAGTCGAAGCTTAATAATTTCGTAATCAAAACACAATTACAGAGAAGTCTTATAATTGTTTCCCTTCCTGCCCCATTACTTGTACCTGCGCAACTTAGTCATACTAGATGGGTATTACATTCTTAATGTTTATCGTAGATTACTCGCTAGTAGGAATAAACTGGATACCAGGGCTTATACTATTATTTGATTTTATTGTGCTACGTGAGTCTTAGACTGTTGTAATTGAGAAAAACGACGACCCCATCTTATATCTTGGACAATCACATTGTGAAGTAAAACTATTGTAATATACTTTACTCACAATGTTGTCTTAGATGCTTCTACTAGATTCTACTAGATTCCATCCATTCTAAAATACTCCATAGGATTCTATTGCCTTCTATACTAATACCAATTATCTTTGGTTTTCTATCATATTCTATTCTATACAATTCGAAGTAGTTCTGTGTAGTTCTACAATGTTCCTTCCAAGGTATAGTAATGCTATGAATCATACCAGATGCCAAGAGAGTTTCATGTATATATGAGTAGAATCTCTCATTAGTTTAAAAGAAATTAAGTAGAGAAGATAATAATAAGACTATCTTCACAAAGATATCCTTCTAGTTCGCTGCTCTCATATCTACAAACATACTCGCAAACTTTTCTATATTCATTTACTATTTGTAAACACGTTTTGTCTTTCCTTTCACCATACCATTTCATAACTTTTCATCATAGACTATGTAACACATGTAGGTCTTGACTGCCTTAAGACCAACGGTACCTATTCCTCAGGGAGTGTACCCTTTCCTATGCCTAATTCACGGTCCCAGTCCATCAGTAATACCCCCTTAAGTCTTCATTCGAGTACACACTTAGAGGAGCCCTTAGCCCATCATTATCTCTCCTCTCCAGCCATCCAAACGAAAGCCATTTGCGAGTGAGTCGCTGCCGGGAAAAATCCTCCGATAACCACTGGGTGCGGGGCTCCCCTACTACCGATATCAGGACTAAATGTGAAGACATAGCTACCCTTCTAAAGCGTTCGGAGAGGCCGTCCAGCCGGGCGCAGCAGACCTAAGTATACCTAAGGTGACCTTTTGTCCTTCCTTGCCTTCCATTATCCCCGCCTTTGATCCGTGCCTCGGGACAAATCGAAAAGTCATGACAAGGTGTCAGAAAAGTCTTGGTAAAGAGAGTAAACCGTGAAAGTAGCCTAGCCTAACTATCTAGAATCTTTACGGACTTGGGGTAGTTGTGTAACTCATCCAACTAGAAGAGTCCTTCTGGCTAGTAATCGGATTTGTAGTTTCTAGAAACGATATATTTGGTGAGCGACTATAGGTTACTCAAAAGAACGGAAGGGTCTCGGACTTTGCTTTCGTGGGCTTTTGTTCACCCTCCGGTAGGCAGCACATGTGAGATTGTGACGAGGGTTTCTCTTACTACAATTGTAGCTTTTCGTACCTCAAAATCCCTTCTCTTGCCTAACGTCATTGTCGTCACCATATCGTAGAAGGGATTATCGTATGCGTTTCTTCAAAGGTGAGAGGGAGAGACTAAGCTTGAAGTTGATAAGGATTTAACTCAATCTTGACTCAGCAGACTCTCATTGGAGAGCTGAAGGTTCGTAGGGAACACCACGTACAGGTGTTGAGTCTTTGATACCCAAGGGGCTCATATTACTGTTGGAAGTTATGGGGCTTGTGGATAGCAACAAGTTGTTAGACTTGGTTGAGATAGTCACAATTATTAGAATAACAATAACTATCACAATTAATAGAAAAAATAGAGTGGCAAAAATAGGAGTCTATAAATCTGAAGTGTGGTGTTGTTGATTACTCCCAATTAGACACAGAATGCTAACAATATATACTATAGTAATCTAACGCAAAGAGTTCTATTGATTTGATCGTATACGGCTTAGCGTGTTTCATAAATTAGAGTCTTAGCTGTTGGGAGACTCGCGTGTCCGTGAAGATCACTTTGAGTACACAACGCTATCTCTAAACTGCTAGTAGCACTTAATTTCAACAATTATTACTTGCATATTGACCTACTGGGTGGCTAGGGAAAGTTATCTGTAAAGCATATTTTTGAGTTTGCAGGGTAGTAACATGGATTAGAAAGGGTCTATGCAGGGTGTGCCATGTACTTACATCGAACTTTTACTTTTACTTTTTTTTTTTTTTTGTTTATCGTCCTTATGGATTCTAAGACTATCAAGGACAAGAGATCATGACTACGTGATATAGAGTAATTGGACACTCACACTCAAATAGCAGTTGAGAATACCAATACGTTAAATGAAGTTACCTTTTGTACTTCTCTTCCGTGAATATCCACCAAAGGAAAAATTCTCAAAACACCTTTGATTGTTCAAGTGTACCTCCATCAACGCATACATTTCACTTCCTAACAAGGTAGGGTCAATGTAAAAAAGGGAGACGATTGGTATAGGGCAGATACAACAGACAATATGTATAATTATGTAATGTAGAGATGAATTCGGTAATCTGTTAATGGAATAAATGTGGAAGGGGAACTTAATTGTAAATATTGTTATGAAGTTTGAGTAACAAGGATAATGTCACAGAATAGTGGAATGACAATATAAGTTCGATGTGGATAGTGAAGATTGTTGATGATGAGGTTATATTTATAGGAAGATGATAGTGATAATGATAATGTATGATAATGGTGATGATAATAATATTGTTGTGATCGATGCTCTTCTCTTTGGACAAAACCCCAACTTCTTATACATCTTCCAAACTCAATTGACTATACAAAAAGGGCAACACATTAGGGTGATGCGTCTCCACTCAGTGACTTGATGAAGTCCTGAAGATTAATCCATGTAAATCAATATACTTTGATCTATGCTGGTCGGTGTATCCATGCATGTTAATGTAACTTCATTTACGCTGCTCTCGTTAAAAACCAACGTGCATTTTATGTAC
>JAHYSP010007881.1:1043-12920 GCA_019455505.1 Pleochaeta shiraiana | reverse complement strand
TCTCCAACGAGACTGCCCAGCGGCCCCCCCCCACAACCTCACGAAATCTCGGCATCCCCAGGTGTCGAAATGGTCAACACGCGACCTGACAGAACCAACACCAACCCCACCCAAAATTTACAGAAAGGCTCTATCGAAAAGAGCATGACAGACTTTATCGACGCGGGAGTCGAGAGATTCCAGAAACGCGTCGAGCAAGCACGACTTATCTTTAGCACGTTCTGCAGCCTCATGGACGCGTTAGATAATGACGAACTACGAAGTTCAATGCAAGATGCAACAGCTGGTCTCAGAGAAAAGATCCGCAACATTCTTTCGGGCAATTCAGGCAACGCTCAGCCAAACAATCAGCCCTTTCAAACAAGGACCAGAGCCAAGCAAGGCTCTGGCCCAGCGGTCCAGCCTTCCGCGCAGCGCAGAAGGCCTACAGTAAACGCTGAAAACCACCAAAAGCCCACCCCGGCTGCGGCTACACCTCGCGCGGCTATGACAGCAACGGCGCCACCTGCCCCAATCACCAAGCCTACAGAAGGCTCATGGTCAGTGGTCGCCCGCAGAAACATCAATCGGCCAAAACAGGCCTCACAACCCGCCAAAAATACCACACCCCTACCCAACCCACTTCGGAAGCCGGCAAGGGCACACTCGTCACCTGCTGCCCAACCCGACGAAAGGCTCTTTCTGCGACTCAGGGAAGATCACCTATTGCGGAAAATGTCGCCCCACTTTGTCAAGCTGAGCTTAGCAGCAAAACTCCGAGTCGCCAACTCTGCGATTCAGCACGTCACGGTTGTCAATTCGGGATTTGCTATCACTGCTGATAATGAGACAGCCAGAAACCTCCTTCTCAGCGAGGCGCATCGCCTAGAAAGCGAGGGAAGCAACGCTAACCCCCTAATGCAGGACCTCAAGCTGGAAGCGGCATCCAAATGGATCTCAGTCCTTGTCCCGAATGTCCCTGATTACTTGCATTCTTTAGAATTTCCCACGACCACAGAACCTGGTGCAACTACCAGACTTCAGCAGATAACCATACCAGTGACCAGGGAAATAGTTATTGAGGAAGTTACGTTCAAAACAGGCATGGCACCAATCTCAGCGCGAGCCCTTGTATCTAGCACAAACCGACCCGCAAGCGACTGGGTAATCCATTTCCAAGCTGGCACCCCCAAGCTCGGAGAGCGACTTTTCGAGGAAAGCGGACGTCTTACAGAATTTCACCGCCGGCCAAAAATTGCCCAATGCAATCGCTGCTGGGGAAATAACTCAACCAAAACCTGCTCTAGAGCACCAAGATGTATCAGATGCGGCTCTATAGAGCACCAATGTGGGGCGTGCAAGCAAGAGATCCCCCGCTGCATCAACTGCCACGGCCCGCACAGAGCTGATGATCCCTGCTGCATGGCACGCCCAGCACGCCTAAAGAGAAAGACAGTACAGCGGACTCAGGACCAACTGACTGTCATTCGCCAAAGAGGTCAGAAAGATAAAACAGCAAAAGTTCGAGAAGCAGAAGTCAAGCAGAAGGCTGCCGAAGCAACTGCAGACAACAACACTCAGCCCCACCCTCAATGCCCGTAAGGGATCACGAACTCACTGGGACAGCTCACAGACCAACAATCACATTTCTTTGCGCTAATGTGGGCTAAGGAGGGTCCTCAAATGACATAATTCTACAATCTGCATGGGAGGCCGGCAACGACGTTCTGTTCATTCAAGAACCCTGGGCCTCACGATGCGACAACTGGCTCATCAAGTCACACCCAGGTTTCGAAAAGCACTCGCCAAACACTGGAGGAGTAGATACGCCTCGCCCAAGGTCGATAATGTACACTAGAAAGGGAAGAGATACCCAGCAGAAGTTTCTATGCGGCACATCCTCAGATTTTACAGCAGTGACAATACATGGCGTGACATTTGTTTCCATATATCGGGCCCCAGGGGTATCTCTTCCTCCGTTGCTAGCATGGAATCTCGATGGACCCACTGTAACTGGCGGAGACTTCAACTCCGTACATCCAGAATGGCAACCTCTAGCGGGACGCTCATACGGACACGGCCATACTTTGGTCCAGTGGATGCTCGACAACGGCATGACTTGGTCATCAAGTCCAGGTCTGTCACTCACACAAGAGGCAACACCCTTGGTCTAGTATGGTTCAACGCTGGGGCAATTGCTGATGTAGCGCCATAGCTTGGGTCTACCTCTGATCATATGACACTAGCAGGCGACGTTCCACGGCCGAACGCCAGGGGGGCGGCCACTATCAGACTAAGCAGTCCTATCAGAGTAAGCGATGACGCACTGGAGGATTTTACCAAGGTGGTAGCTGAATGGAGCAAAGACATTGGTAGACAAGAACTGCAGACAGCTAGCGATGTGGATAATCTCGGCAATGACCTAGTAGAAATCCTCAGCGATGCAATTAAAGCCACTGGAAGATGATGCTCACCTCAGCCAGGCCAATCAGCACCATGGTGGATAGAAGACTGTCGAGAAGCCAAAGGCCTATATAGAGCTCTCGGCGACGAGGCCAGTAGGAAAGCTTTCCGACGTACGGTGAAGAAGGCGAAACGACAGTACTGGCGCCGGAAGTTCTCCGAAGCAAAAACAGACACTGACATGAATCGGTTGGCTCGTTTGGAAAAACCGCGACAGCAAGGCGCCACGGCCCCTCTCAGAACCGTGAATGGTTTTGAATCGGATCCACGCCGCCGAGCGACCCATCTCCGCGACTTGCTTCTCGCCAGGTTGACGAGGGAAAATGACATCGAAGTCACTAATGATCTAACAGACTTTGAGCCTGACGCCAATCACTTACCATGGTCGACGGAGGTCACCGAGGAAGAAGCTAGGTGGGTAGCTACATCTAGCCAAGACAAGGCCCCAGGAGCTGACAATATCACCGTTCGACTACTGCGTGCAGCATGGCCAGCAGTTGGAAACGCAGTACGTGCTCTGTGCGAAGGGTCACTCCGCCTCAAGCACTTTCCATCAGTGTTCAAACTGGTCGAGGTGATCCTAATACCCTAAGCAGGGCGCGACCTTAGCACAGCTAAATGATGGCGACCTATCGCACTCCTTTCGTGCCTCGGAAAAGGGCTTGAACGTCTAGTCGCCAAGCGGATAGCACATACGGCGCTCTGCAGCCAGAAGTTACTTCAGCAACTGATCGGGGCACTACCCGGCCGCTCAGCCAACGATCTGGTCGCGTGCTTGGTCCACGACGTCGAGCATGCACTGAGACTCCGACGTAAAGCAGTGCTGGTGACACTTGACGTCTAAGGGGCTTTCGATGCGACTCTTCACAGATGACTATTGCGACGAATGAAAGAGATGGGATGGACACCGGACACAATTAGCTGGACAGCCTCCTTCCTGCAGGGGCGATCTACTCGTATTAGATATGACAGAGGCGTTACTGATGCAGTAGAACTCGAGTGCGGCCTCCCGCAAGGGTCGTCTCTATCGCTGATCTTGTTCCTCCTGTACATGTGAGAGGTAGCAGGGGGAAGTAACTGGATGTTTGGCTACGCTGATGATTTAGCCGTATTCGATATTGGAGCAACGGCGACCTTGGCAGCAGAGGCCGCCCAGCGCGAAGTTAACACTATCACGGCCTGGGCAGAAAGCAACGCCGTCGCATTTAACCCATCCAAGGCGGAAGTCCTTTACTTACTCGGCCCCCGAGCAAGAATTACAGATCTCCCACCGATTATCATCGGAGATGTAGCGATTCAAGAATCCGAAACAGTAAGATGGCTAGGAGTTTTCTTGGATAGAGGCCTCACCTTCCGCCATCATGTTTCCGAGTGGACAAGGAAAAGCACTCGACTAGTGCAACACCTTCGTCGACTCACCAGGTGCACCCAAGGACCCCCTCCAGGACCATTGACCACCGTCATTCGAACAGTCGTGATGCCGATCGCACTTCATGCCTCCGAGGTTTGGTGGCCAGGACTTACTCGGGACACAATCAGAGGTAAGATACACAATTCTGCAGGATGCAAATCGAGGCAATAGATCGAGTACTTCTAACAGGAGTTCCCACCGCTTTACCGACATGGCGGACCATGCCAACCACCGCCTTACCAAGAGATACTGGAATCCCGCCCGCGAAGGTTCTGTTAGAATAATGGCGCCTTCTGTCTGCCGCACGAATCCGCCGCCTAGATGAATTTCACCCGTTACGACTCCGAGCTTTAGAAAGTACAGAGGCCGGAAGATGCCGGCTCGGTCTACGAGTATCCAACAGAGGCCGACAACCTGCCTACAGAATCTATGACTTTAGAATACAAAGAACATCGAGACTATTACCCGAGACAGAAGGCCTCTCACTCCCCTGGAGGCCCACTCCGCCACCCCCGCCGCTCTGCGTAACTGACAAAATAACAGCTGCCAGAATCACCATGGATTGGTTTAGCCGACTTCCTTCAGACTATGTGCCTACAGCGACGGGTTTTGCGCAGCAGAGTCGCGCTCGGCATGGGGCTTCACGGTTTACTTCGGCGGCACCACTACAAACCTCGAGCTCAGCGATTCCGGTCCCCTAGCAGGAGCTGAGGTCTACAACGCAGAAGTACACGGAGCCATGGCAGCTCTCGAAGTAATCACCGCGAATCTCAGTAATCTGAAAATATCGGCAATAATGTTATGCTCGACAACTCCGAAGCTGTGCAAGCTCTACGAACGGGAGAAACCACATCCTCCTACTGGCGGGTCCGCAGATTTTGCTGAGCGGCAGAGGATTCTACAGCACCGGTCTGTATGAGGTGAATACCAGGTCACGAAGGTATACTCGGCAATGAGGCAGCAGATCAACTAACACGAGAAGCGCTAGGACAAATCACCGACACCAAGGTTTCAGGTCCCCTCAGCATAGCTTCAGCTGCACGCAAAGCCCGGGCACTGGCGCAGAATCTCTGCCGGGATTGGTGGGACTCCGCGTGCCCGAAAAGATACAAGGATCTTAACCTACAGATGCGTCGCAAGAAACCACCTGAACTGGCACTGCCAAAGGCGGTCTAAGCGCGCCTTATTGCAGCCCGAACCGGCCATTGAGATCTTGCGTCAAACCACCGCCGATGGGATCACGATACCGCACCACTACTATGTCAGTGTGGCAGGGAAAAGTCCGTCGGTCATCTAGTTCAGTGCCGAAGAGCGTTGAACAGATGGCGCCAGATTAGCGGATGACGGAGAGCCCCACCACTTCAAACTCTCATTGGAGCACAGAGGTGGCAGATATTCACGGAATACGTTCAACCTAGCGGTATCTACGAAGGGGCAGCTCTCGTCATGGCGGGAGTAAGGGCAACTGAGAATAGCTAGAAATTTCTGAGGGGGACGATACCGGCGAATAAAGGCGGAACAGGAAAGGAAAAGCCCAGGCTCGTGGTGGCCGAGATTGAAGAGCTGCGAGAAGTACAGGGGATGTAAAGGCGTAAAGGCACGAGACAGATTTTCTTTAAGTTCGGTTATTTGTTTCTCAGAGCTGCCGGGGTCAACTTGTTCAACACATTTATGTATTCTAGCATGGTTCCGGTCATTATTGTGAGACGAGGTAGAGTAGTCAACCTGATCTCACCCGGCCTCACTCGCGTCTGACCCACTAGGGCTGTTATGGCACGGTAAACTACAAAAAAAAAAGATGCATGAAGGAATTCCAGTGTATAATACTGGGGCTAAAATGGGTCTGAGCAGGGCTATACAGGAGCTAGCAGGGCCTTTTCTGCGCTAATTCACAAAAACCAAGCATAAACTTTCTAATGTGCACAAGCAGTTTTCTTCTATCGTGTCCGAATATATTGCCAAAAATGGATTTCAAAGAGGATCGACGCTAAATCTAGCATCATAACCTGACTGATATTCATGCATCTTGCAGTTTTTTAAGTATTACGGACAGAAATAGTATGAACTATCAAACTCTTCGTTATTTTTAACTTGAATTTTAGTTTAAGGTTTGTTTGACCTTAAAATTACGACAAGGCTTACTAATCTTGTATAAAATTGTGACATGACCCGACTAGCATTGATATTTATTTCATCACTCCAGAGAATTTGTCCCCATTCGTCAAGGGTGAATTGGACTTGCTATTATACCCCTGCTTAACGTATCTCTTTATGTGAGACTGAAAGTAGGGGCTTATTCCGGGCAATTCACCGTTCGTAACCTCTTTAATGAAGTGAATTACGAACAGCGTTTTGTCCGACAATCCACTAAATGAAGTTGTTTGCTAGTTTGAGGTAAGAAATTTGCCAACTTTCCCGAAAACTGCAGATAAGCTCTTCCAATTCATCCACTTACTCAGTTGTAAGTTTTGGCTTTCGCCTTGGAGATTTTCGAGTTAAGACACGACCAGAAAGAATTATTTTTTCTTAGGCTTGATAAATTTTTATACCAAACTTTACAACAATAGCTTTTTGCTTGAAAGCAGATTGACAAAGAGTTGAAACCTATTTGCAGTCAGTTTCTGTCAGTGCCTAGATAAAAATGGTTCTAGACGCACCTGTTATCATTAATCTTGAGTTAGTCTATTGGTAAGAAGATATGTTGGTTTTGCTGAAGAATCTTGAGAAGAGTTCATTTTGCGAAGACATTTAATCTTTGTAGAGTTATGTTGATATAGAGACTAACTTGGGAAACAAACTAGAAAAAGAGTGCTTTGTATTTTTCAAGTGTGTTATGATTTTAAGTGCAACAGGCAGGAATTCCTAATAAAAGATTTAATAAAGCTGAAGCTATCAATGGCTACGAACAAGAGTATTTAACTATACTCGCTTATAATAAAATACAGGGTATCGCTCATTAACTCCAAGAAATAGCAAATATCAAATACAGTTAAAACAAGCAAGTAATGAGTATGAATATATACAAGAGTTCTGTAACAAAATCATGACAAATTGATAGTAGAGAGGATAACCAAAAGCAGGAATTTGATGCGATTGACAAATGTTTGGTCATAAATGTGTTAGTAAACGTGACTGAATAGTGTCAAATTGAAGTAGAGTTGGAGGTTAAAGAGGGGAGATCGCTTAGCTGGAGCTATTACCTGTAATTTTATTAGCATACTTAAATATATTCCTGGAGTTATCAGTTTGGCATGGCTACTCATCTTCACATGAGACCCCTGTAGTGCGCATTCAATAATAGAGTCTTATATTAGGGCGGTCTCCAGGGTGGCCTGGGAAAAATACGTGCAAAGTCAAATTTCAAGTTTAAGTATATGTACTCCCATACAAGGATCTGAGTTGTGAAAGTTAATTTTCGAATACTAGGCTTAAAGGCATTGTAAGATCCTAGTAATCTCTATTTGACTTTCATAGTTCATATCCTTGTATGAGAGTACACGACGGTATGGACGGCGTATAGAGAGGATATAGCCTAGTACAGGGCTTCATAGACAAGTAAAACCATGGACGGTGAGAGTATTTTCTAGGTTAGCCCCAGTCATCTTACAGAGGATTTAGGACAAAATCCCCACTTAACCAAATTTACCCCCTTTTTCCCATTTTCTATCTCTTTCACAAGTTCTTACAGATTTCAATTCTCTTGATTTTTCAACACCTCAAATTAATGATTATTTATATCCAAATTCTCTATCTTTGAATTCACAAACGTAATAGTATATCCCTTTGATCATTAACATTTTAGTTACATTAATTCATCTATCGTCGTAATTTGATTATACAATAAAGAAAAGGACTTTTTTTCAAGTGGCGAAAATAGTCAATTTATAAATTTATTAATTTCTTCACAAAATGAGTTCTCGAGTTTCTCTGAGATCTGACAGACAACCATCACAACTCACTCGAGATCAGAGACTACCGGTGAGTAATTTATTCTAGTAATGGGCTAACTTTTGTCATGAGCTAACTGTAATCAAGTTGTAGCACTCTATGGAGCTGGGGAATTTCTAAATAGGGATAGCAGATCGATTAGTTGTTTCCCTTGATCATGTCAGGTCGGTAATTCGATCTGATCGTGTGTCTTAACCAAGCTCAGGGCGCCCTCGAAAGTTAACATGAGCCCATACCGGTGAGATGTTAGAGTTTTTCTGCTCTTCTCGAAAAACGCAATAGATTTCATATCTTCGAATTCCCCTACATTTTAGTAATTGGTATGTGGGAGAATACGCAATTCGTACCGCCCTCAGAGGAAGGGGCTATGAGCGATGTCTTTCAAGAAGATGTCTACTCTCTCTGAAGAGATTAAGATTGCTCGAAAAGCGTGGGCTGAGTAACGTCTTCATTGGTAATACCAATAGTCACAGGTTCTTTGGAGTGACGAGACTCACATCAGATATGTTCGAGCCATGTCTGGTTATGCCACTAAAAATATCAGTCTTATCTCAATGTATGATCGAGATTGACTCAAATACTGATGACATCTTTAAAAAGTCAATGAAGATTACCAAAATTCCTGTGTGGTAGACTGGTACAAAAAAATAACACTTGGATATTTTGGGGGCGTTTTGTTGGTAACAATAGAGGTCCTCATATTTTCTGAGAATCCGAATGGTGGAACATAACTTCCGAATGGAGTAGGGAGCGTATTCTCTCAAAGGTTGCGAATACATTCGGCGGGAATTGGAAGAGAACGGTCTTGCATACACATTAATGCACGATAATTCTCGAGTACATACAAGTCGTCCTTTAGGGTCCTACAAAGGAATTTCTCTCTTCTCATGTGATCAAACCGACTCCCTGGTCTGCTTATTGCCCGATCTAATTCAAATCGAGAATGCATGGGGTTTAATGAGACCCTACATATCGTGCCGCAAGGGATATGAATGTGAGGTGGTAAGAGCATGGTATAAGCTCACTTCAGAGATTTTCAAGGTTCTATTCCAGTTAGTATTTCAGCTAGTTAAATTTTATAAAAAAATTGCCTGGGGCAATACAATGAATTATTCAGTTGGATGATAATTCCACACAAAAAACATGCAAACTTAGTTTAAAAAAGAACTAACTTTTGACTCAACATGGAAGAATTCGACGATCTTATCAATGTAAGATGATAATTTATTAATATTTACTTGGATACTTCAATTATAGAAGGAGATTTGAAAAGAACAACATTGTTATACAACGCATTATCTAGTAGAGACAACATCACCGTTAACAACAAAACAAAAGTGTATGAGATTTACCTCAAGAGTCCTAGTACTCATACAGTTTCTTATACAACAAGTCTTATCTACTTGTCAGATTTTGTGAAATTCTAGTCAGCTATCGAGCTGAAGGAAATCATAGCATCATCAACATGCAAAATAAAACGCATCACTTGTGGAACTCAATATTTTGTAGTATACCGTGATCTATCCACATCAATTTTCTTAAAAATGCCTTATAAGGATCTTCTTATGATTAAGTATGGGTTGTTGATTAGAAGTAATGTTTATACTGGAATAAGGGTCAATTTTGGAAGTTCCGGAGAGCTTACGTTGCTGGCGATAAGAACTTAAGGATGGTGCGAGACATCTTTAAAGCGCTACAAAAATCATGGATATGAGATCATCAAATTCTAAGAGTCAATAGTAAAGTCTTACTTGATTTCTGTTACTGACGAATTTCTCGGAGTAGAAGGTGCTCCTTATTAAGTATTGGAATTGATTCGGCAGCAAGAGCAAGAAAATATTTCTCTCCAATAGCTAGATTCCACCATATTTAAGGAAAGTAATTATTTAGCAGATCTTTTACTTTCTATATTGCAGAGAAGCTCCAATGTTGATAACTTGGTTCAACTCTATGGCCTACAAAAACTGTCCGGACATCCTTTAATAGATCCGAGAGTGAAAGGTAAATCGGCTGCCAAAGAAGTTTCTGAGCAAATATCGACTGTATATAGAGATACTAAAATTCTAAGAAAAAATTGGAAACGTTCTATTTGGAAGGATATGTAAAAATGTATAGTAAATGGCACCCTATTTCGTTTGAAGACTATAGCAAAGACACTACTTTATAAAATCTTTACAGTGTTCGAGAACGGAACCTGCATCGAAATTCTTATTATTTGACAGGCTGGAATGGAGTTAACTTTTTGCCTCTCCAAACTTCTAATTATTATGAGAACTTTCTCTACCTTAAAGACGATAAGTCGATCTCTTACTATGTAAGCGATTTTGAAGCTACATGGGATTCGAGTGTTGAGCATAGATCTCACAGAAATCTCTTGATGGAGATGTTGTCCAGGACAGATGTATCTTTAAGATATATTGTTGAGATTGTCGAAGAGAATGTCGTTCCAAAAGACTTGATGATCGTCAGTTTATGCCCTAAAGAGCGCGAGTTGAAAATGGCAGCTTGTATGTTCAGTATTATTGTGTTAGAGACGAGAGCATTTTTCACTTGTACTGAAGTTAGTTAACTTAGCTGAAAATATTTACCCTTGCATATCTCAGTAAATTATGACCTTATCAAGGGAAGAAATTTCAATTAGATTCTTTAGGTTAACGAAACCTTCAATTAATCCTAGAACTTCAAAATTATTTTTGGAGATTGATCTCTCCCGTTGGAATCTAAGATGGAGACAACTTCCAATCGTAATGATAGGTGCAGATCTGGATAGAATATTCGGAATGAAATACGCTTATAAATACGTACCCGAGTTTTTTCGAGAATGCTCAATATAAGTTTGAGTTACAAACTATTTCCTCCGGGTTACAAAGATATCAGACCTCCCGAAACGTAACTGTTATGATACAATCATGAGAGAGCGCTTGAGGGTATAGCTCAGAAGACTTGGTCAGTAGCTACCTATTCTATGATAGATCTCGGAGTTCAAAAAAATAAAATACGATCTCCATTATCATCTAATAGGCCAGGGAGATAATCAAGTAATCTTATAAATAAATGACAAGTTCACGCATCGCACCATCAAGTGAATTATTACCGCCATCATCATTGTCATCATCAACTCTAGATCGTTTCGCCAAAAATTATATATGTAGTAATTTAATCATGGTAAATCATTTCACAATCTTAACAATTAATCTATAAGATTCTATTCGAAATGGATCGACCGCACACTCAATTTCCAGCATCTCGCTCTTACGGGAAACAATTATCGCGATATCAATGCCTTGAAGCGAGCTGAATACAAAAAGGTGAAAACTCTTTTCAGATTAGGCTTGTCAAATAAGTGCATTTTACAGCAATTCAGAATTATCGTCAGGCAGGTCAGTTACGCCGTTAAAAAAAATCTAGTCTCACTCCTAAATCAAAAGGCCAGCTACCTAACCTCGTCCTCGACTATGTGTTCGAAGTAGAGGACTTCATATGCGCCTCCGAAAATCTGTAATTGAGTTTATGCGAAATTGCGCACATAGAATTTCCACAACTAGGTGTGAGGGAATGTGAAATCCGACATGAGATGAAGAAAAATGTTGATGCACGGCAGGTCGCTCAGCTAAATCCTCCTCTTAACTCAGAGAATAAAGAGAAGCGACTACAGTTCACCAGAGATCATCTAAATTGGAATGCCAATGACTTGATTAACGTTTAGACGGATGAAACTTATGTCACTTATGGTCGAAATACAAGATGTTGGGTCACTAGGAAAGTCATTATTAAGTTCAAGTTTTTTAGCCTTAATTTTATTACTCACGTATTCTCAATCTCGCTAAAGAAAGATGATTCAATTAAACTTTCTGATTCGAATTAAGTTTGTACATGAAAAATCAGGGTGTGATTGATTTCTTGAGCCGCGTGAATCTAAAATTCTTCTAATAAATGATAATTACAGGGTATCAAGGGCACATACAGGGCAGGGTGATGGGGTTAAAACTTATAAACTCATCTTATTATTTTATTTTACTTTATTTTTTTTTTAATCATTTTAATGTGTATGCAGCATCAAGGCTATGATACATTAA
>JAHYSP010007873.1:1034-21372 GCA_019455505.1 Pleochaeta shiraiana | reverse complement strand
AGACCACTGGTTCGAATCCAGTAGACCCTACCTTCTTAGGGAGTGAAATGTATACGATGATGGAGGTACACTTGAACAACCAAAGGTTTTTTGAGAATTTTCCCTTTGGTGGATATTCACGGAAGAGTAGTACAGGAGGCAACTTCATTTCTCGTAGTGGTATTCGCATATGCTGTTTGAGTGTGAGTGTCCAATTAATCTAAATCACGTACTCATGATCTCTTGTCCTTGATAGTCTTAGACTGCATAAGGACGATAAACCAAAAAAAAAAAAAATACCCCCAGATAGCTCTCAGTTTAAGTAAACAAATAAATAACTCTAACATCATTCAGTAACCCCTAACATGAGAGCCGATCTGCGAAGTAGCGCAGATTAGAGTTACAACTAAATCTCTTTTTTGTCAAAAAAAACCCCCTAACTCATGAGCCGAGTCGCTGAGCAGTGAAGGCTTGATAGACAATTGATAATTTATATCTTCAACATTACTTGAGAAATTTATGTATAGTGCCAAGCCGCGAAGCAGCATAGGCTCGAGCAATAGTTGGTTCCATTAACATATTAATATTATTTATCCTGAGAGCCTAGCTGCGTAACGGCGTAACGGCGTAGGCTATAGCAACTATTACTCGCAACAACATAACAACTTCAAAAAATCTTGAGTCCAAATTCATTGGTAATCACGTTATAGAAAATCGAAGCACTCCAACTCGAGAGCCAAGCCTCGAGTTGCTAACGTAAAAAAAAATTCCTCGCTAACACCACAATTCAACCCCACAACAATACTACAACTCTCCATTTCACCACCAGAACTCAATTCATATCTCATTACCACATCAACATTTTTTCCCTGAAATTAACACTACCAGGTAGTCCTTGACACAAGCATAGCTCTCGGTGACCGAGAGCTGGCCAAAACTAGTTTAGACTTAATAATTTATACACTAACGATACTGTATGGACAGAGATAGTACTTATGAAATCCGTGAGGGACTGTACTCTTCTACTAGGGCTAGTTCTAAATCGTTAGGCTAAACCTCGCTCCTAAACCTATTAGTATTTCTTTTATCCCTACTAGCTTTAGGACTAAAGAGCTTCAGAAAATTGGCCTGAGATATCAGGATTTTATTCATGATTCACATTGATCCAAAAAGTTCCTCACACCCAGAATATTTGACCATCATCATCACTGTCAACAATCACACAAGAGACTATCAACTAAAACATAACTCCATTTTATTACGTATGAAGGTGAGTCAATCGACATGTTTTATACTGATGCCACTTGCGTATAAACTATTTCTTGTGAATGAAACAAACATTCGACACCTTTGAGGACCATTTCTAAAAGATGAGATAGAGATCAACGCGTCCTGGCAATCAATTTGCAATCTTAATAAACAAAAATCAGTATTAATCCCTATAGATCAGAATACTTCACGGGAGCATAATGAATCAATGACAAATTGCAGCTGAACTTCATTTAACTCGAAGACAGGTCAGATATTCGCTCAATATTTCTAATCTGGAATTCAAGAAAGCTCCAGGCTGGGCTTCAATTTTATCCTCCACGCAGGTGGATGAAATTGAAATTTTTATAACGTGATCTGCTGAAGGCCGTCGGATGTCTTGATTAAAACTTGCCATAGGGCCCTTCAAGCACTTGGAATGAATGAGAGGATAATTCGTAACGAACTCATCAAAAGAGATTACGTGCTATATCCAACATTGAAGAAGCCTCCTCTATCTGACGAGAACAAGAGAAAACGCTTAGACTTGGCAGAAGCACACAAAATTTGGACTATTGAAGACGGCTATCCTATCTTTAGGACCGATGAGACTTGGGTCACGGATGGCCAACTTAAAATAAACTGGATAACACGCAAGTTTTGTTTTTTTATTTCACTTTGTATAACTCTTAAACTAACCCCCTGAAAAAGTTAAGACTAGAACTCAATTTCATCTGTGACGAAAAAAGTTTGGAAAAACCTTGGTTGGATGTACTGGTGTTATTTCGAAGGAACGGAGATCGGTCCATGCCTATTTTGGGAGAAGAAATGGGGATATATCACCTTTGATTCCTATCGTCAAAGAATAGTGCTCCACCATGATGAAATGGTTCCAATGAGATCATAGATTCAAGTGACGCAAGACAATGCTCCCTTCCAGATTGCTCTTCTTACAACTAGAGATATCGGGAAAGGTTGATCTCAATTACTGAGTAGTTACCGTTTTCTCCGGATTTGGATCCGATTTAGCACATCTGGGGTGTTATTAAAGATTATATCCAATACTATTTATCAAGATTTGGAGGGGCAAGACCGCGGTCTCTTGATGAACAGCGAGTCCTGGTGAAGAGAGTTTGGTTTAGTGCTACCCAGCCTGAGAAGCTGGAAAAGTTCACAAAATGTTTGCTGTTAAAATGTGAGGCCGTAATGGGTGCTCAAGGAGAGCCAATCAAATTTCTAATGTATTTGCAATTTATTATTATAATTTTATATCAAAATAAATCATTATAAGTTCTCCAAATCGGGTTTAGCTCCAAGAATTAGCGTCAGTGCACAAAATCATTAATAGATGAAAGCATCATACAGATAATCCCTGTCAAAATAATCCTCAACCCTGGCTTTGAAGGTCTCTAAATATATTGAGCTAAGATAATTAGGAATAACCCCTGTTTTTAGGCCCACTGAGTAGAATCCCTGAGATAGATTAACACCCACACAAATTGTTGCAGACCACTCAACTGAATTTAACTGCTAGATATTTACGTCTTATTCTTTAAAGCTCCTGTCGAAAATGATAAGTCATAAATACCACCATCGTATGAGTATACCGTCGCGAATATTCCATGACCAAAATAGGATACAAATGGATATAGAATAACAATAATGGGATTCTCTTAAATTACGTAATTGAATTTGAACATATTGACCCCTATTTAGACCACTTTTACTTATAAATTATTATTCGAGCACTGATATAGTGGCAGTAATCAAAATGTAAAAATTTATATAACCTCAATGATCTCATATTCTTTTTTTCACTGATTCTTGTCCATCACTTCCGAATACCATCTCAAAGTTCACTCTTTTTAACTTAAAACATTGAATCTTAAAACATCTAACTCCCTAATCCATCCCTCTTTATAATATATGTAAAGGGAGAGATATATATTAACAACTTGTGAATATATATGATCCCTCCCAACAACCGCGTTAAACTCAAATAAACACCACAAATATATTAAAGAAATAAATAGTGATCAGTTGAATGGAATTTTTGTTTTCGAGTAGAAAACATAAAAGAAAAAAGAAAGCAAAAAAAACATGATCCCAAAAATTAGATTTCCCAGACTTACTTAGATGTATGATTGAAGGCATCAACAAAGACGCTATATATGCAGCCCACCAAAACCAAACCATATGCGCCATCAGCCGTTAAAGATAAGAAAAAGGACTCCACATTTGTACTTTATATCATGAACATAATCGCTCCATAATTTCACAACCCATGACCTGCCGAATACCTGCCTCCTATACTTAAAATGATAAGAACACGATTATTTCCAAGAATTAATGGATATTACTTACCAAATTAAAGAAATTAAGTATATACTTATCGGGTTTAACCCTTTGTATCTTATTATTTTTTATTTTTTTTTTATTTTTCCCCTCCCATTAAAGGGAAGGGAAAGCCAGTTTCACAAGAGGATACAAGTTCGATGTTTCTTCTTAGGCGCCGGAGGTTCTAACGCCGCCACAATCGCCTATAATTAAAAGATTGGTTGGTGTGTGGGATATAATAAGCTTAGAGTAGGAATTGACAAACCTCATCAAACACGTCCTTTAACTTGTATTGGGTCAAGGCGCTGCACTCAACGTACTTGACCGCTCCCAGGTCTTTGGCCATCTTTTCTCCGTCTTCTTTCTTGACGGGCTGCATTTTTTGTTTGCTCAGCTTATCCCGAACACTCATGTCATCCCGCAGATCTGTTTGTGTGCCAACAATCAAGCATGGCACACCAGGACAGTGATGGTGCACTTCCGGGAACCATTTTTCACGCACATTCTCAAAAGATGCGGGAGAGGTCACGGAAAAGCAAACAAGAAAGACGTCGGTCTGAGGGTAGGAGAGGGGCCGGAGACGGTCGTAATCTTCTTGCCCGGCTGTATCAAAGAGCCCCAAAGTGTATGGTTCGTCACCTATCCTAGTAGAATTAAGTAGGTGTTGAGTAGAATAAGATATGAAAATAACCTACATGACGGTGACTGCGTAATTATCGAATACCGTCGGAACGTATTCCGACGGGAACTTGTTTGTTGTATAGCTGATTAGTAGACATGTCTTGCCTACAGCACCATCACCGACGACGACACATCTATGATGGGGTATGAAGTTAGCTCATGTCTGTATTTCTTGGAACTTTTTTTTCTCCAATCCTCATTTATTTCCTTCTGTTTGTCGCATACACATATTTCCTCTCCCTTCTGTATTTCTTTTCAGACTCTACTATTTGTCCATTTGATGCTCATATCTTGTATCCTTTCTTTGTGTTTTCTGATATTTTGCTCAATCAACAACCTCACTGTCTCTACTAGTCTGAGAAAAAAAGCCTTTTTGGACACTTTCTGACGTACGAATTGCAAGGGAAACAAACTTTATTGTTGAGACTACCATTCTGGCACGCTTTTCTCTTTATTTTGGTAATCTGTTTCTGGATAACAGATTGTTGGAAGATGATCGATTGTGATTATCTTCTGCTTTAAAGTAAGGGATTCGGCCTGTAAATGGATGCTGAAGCTTAGAAAATGAAAGAAAGGCACAACGAAGAGGACGGAGGTGAATTTAATCAATATCTGCGGCGGCTTAAGGGGTGAAATACAGTAAGAGGCTTGACTTTCCTCGACCTGTTATAATAATAAGTCAAGCAAGTTGATTCGTTTGGGACTGCTGCTAGACTGACCGAGCCAGGACAAGGCAAAAAAGCGGATAAAAGAGGGGGTAGGGCTAGTAGGGTAAGGGCGAGGGTTATAACAAGATGAGGTCAAGGGGTGATGATAATTCGTCAGTTAAAATAAGCGAAAGGGGCGAGGGAACAAGTTATTGGAATAATTTGAATCTACATTCAGATTTGAAAGAAAGACGGCAGCACAAGTTTAGTAAAAATACATCATTATCGTATGGAAGATACGACAAGAAGTAGAAGAAAAATGATAATGGCAGGGCAAGAGGGAAAGGATTAAGTTACGCTCGTAATGACTTACTCGAATTGATTTGACAATTCCAATCAAGTTGACTTTGTGAATTTGTTAAATTGAACCTGTTGGAAATATTCTTTTAGCAATCGAATGTAGTTTGGTATGTATTTTTAATTCAAGAAGAGAGAACAAAAACGGCAAATAGGAAGATGGTTAGAGAGCTAGGAAATACAGGAGGACGATTGAAAACGGGTAGTAAGCTTGTTATTATATAGATGGCGGACGATGAACATCAATTAGTAAGTGGGAGTTTTTAGGTTGGTTATACATCGGCATCACACAATAGTACTGAGATGATTAAGATGATCAAAAATAGCAACGGTATCAAGCAGAGAAATGATGCGTAGATGATTGTAGTGTAACTGGNGGGGGTAGAAGTAAGATAATGAGAATCTCGTTAACATGTTCATTAACAAGGAATGTCCTAGAGATTTTGTTGAAAAACAA
Source organism: Pleochaeta shiraiana (assembly GCA_019455505.1). Lineage (NCBI taxonomy): Eukaryota > Fungi > Ascomycota > Leotiomycetes > Helotiales > Erysiphaceae > Pleochaeta > Pleochaeta shiraiana. Next base: position 15,666 of record JAHYSP010007873.1, on the reverse strand, counting down.
ATCGAAAATTATTCCCGGTTAGGTTCCATTCAGATCCATATTTCTGATAAGGAGGTCAGCTCCTGATTTTGATATCTAATAAAACACAATTTTTTTTCTCCCCATATTGTTTACAACAGATACTAATATCTGCCAAGAATATCCATATATAAACACAAAATTTATTTCCATCATCGTCTCGACTCGTATCTCTCTATTTGTCTAGATTAAATTGTTCATTTTGCATTGAGCTAGCCTGTTCACATGGAGTTTTCAGAGACCTCGTATGATTTGGACTCTCTCCTCGCGCATTATCTAGAATTACTTAATGAATATGATGTTTTCCGACGAAGGCTTTGTAATCTTCAGAGCTCTGTAATATTCCCCGTCTCTTTTTTCTCCCCCAAAAAATTCTTTCTAACCACGGCTTTGTATGTGCTACCTTTGTAAAACAGGTTCAACGAAATCTAGCAAGGGCAAACTTTATTGCGGCGCGTGGAATTCGATATGGGGAGTTATTCTACGATTCGCGAATGCAAGCCTCACGGTTATGTTGTGTAAAGATAAATGAGGAGGGAACACCAGCGTTTACGGTTCATCATTCAGACACGTCGAAAATAATGGTAGCAGGGAACGAGTATCATGATGAAGATGGTTGTGGCAATGGTAAAGGTGAACGAACACAAGGTGACAAAAATAAGGTTAAACGCCCGAGCTTAAGTAACGATCCCATCCGTATGTTTGGGATCCTATCCCCACCCCCATTACGATGGGCACAAGCGGACTCTATCAATATGGTAGAGGATGTAATTCCGAGACTGATCGAGTTGGATTCAAGATTGTTCGAGATGGAAGAAAAGATCCATTGGGCCAGAAAATGTCGAGCTGAAGTGGAAGCCAAAGCAGTGTTGGAGCAATTAAGTAAAGAATAAGTCAATAAACACAGGCTTACACGCCCCGACGGACCAATCAGTAAAGTTCTATTTTAACGTAAACACCACATAAACTATTTAATCTTTTGTCAATCCCGACTTGTCGGCTAACCATTCGGATATCTTGAAGGAAGCTGTGTAAGCCAATAAATGGAAAAACATATAAGCTTCTATCGCAACAAATCCCCAACTGAAGCTTATAAAAGACAATAGACAGAATGTTATCCCTTTTTTTCACTTTTAAAATTTAGACAGGGGTTTTCGAAGAATAAGTGATTCATGCAAAGTGGGAAGTAAAAACAGCAATATCATCAACTACCTTATCTGATTTAAATTGCTATCAACTATCACTAATGCACAATTTATGTTGTGCAACATTTCATTAAGCAGCTTACTTGTTATTATGTACATTGTCGATATTTTAGTGAACAATTCTGATTGCTAGATGAGTCACGAGGGATAAGAACATATAAATGGATTGGATATGTTTTTTAGTAATGATAATTCCGCATAGTTGATTGACCGGCGGTCCCGTTAGAATTAAAAAAGGTTTTGTTGATCGACCTTGTGCTTCCTTTTTAACCGGAGAGTCGCTGAACGAACTTTCCGCGCCCGAGCACTATCACGAGCCGTCAGCTAAAGTGCCACAAATCAAACGTCTTTATCTATGTTCCTCTATTTTTATCGACTTTATTATCATTCCCACAAATTTGTCGTACAACAAACCGTCCGTAGCCGATACAGTTTTGTCACTTGGGCGAAATAGCTACTCAGAGGAATGAGTCACCAAAGGCTGCTCATGTAGACTATACCTACTTCGGTAAAGTATTTACCTAAAATAGTAATTTAAGTATTGATTTATGGCAAATAAGCTATAGTAAAGTTTAAATGAATAGAAGCTCCGTTGGTACGAGGGACTCATTTGAGTTGAGGGCTATAAGCGCGCACCGTTCTATTCTTTCTAATTTTCCCCAAGTCGTTCCCTACTTAATTAAGCGAGCACATTAAAATACTTTCAATTGGGAGTGGAATTCTGAATCAACTGGCAGGCGACTTAGCTGCACAGATATTATTCGCTTTCTTGCCTTGATTCTACGCATATCATATATTATGAACTCAATAGTAAACGGAAAGCATTTATACACTTAATCATTTAACATGACGAAGCGGGTCGTGGAACACATGTGGCTTTCTTGAAAACGAGTAGACTATGGTGCCTCTAGAAATTCGGTTAAAATGGTTGCAGGGTACTGTATCCTTGAAAATCACGGCAGTCTTCATGACTGACTAATCCAAATCCAAATTTTAAAGCCTTTAAAACTCTCTTTATAATTCTATCGATACAACACTCCCATTGACAGCTCTTGGGAGCTCTGATTTGCCAGGAAAGAGCTACCAGGAAAAGATCACGATAGCCGTATCTGGTGATTGAAAGTCTACATTGTGGAATTTCGGACTCTGTTACGGACAAATATATTGATCGAGTTTCATGAAGTGTGGGATACGTATAAAATCAAACACCAGGTCCATCCGTAAAGAATTAGATAATTGAAATCCTAGTGGACTAGTGAAACTGAAAAGTGGTAGAGTTATTATAGCATGGTAAGCTAGGTGTAATTTGACTGAGAGACGAATATTAAGTAATATGTATTGTCAGATCATGCTTGAGATCCTCTCAATCGATCTTCTTGAATTCAGGCACAACATTCTAGAACTTTCATATCTCGAAGGTGCGAAATAACGACGTACCGGTATGCTGTTTCATAAATTTTTGCTTGAAAATTTTTTGGACGGTCGAACAGACGTTCTTTGAACCTTTAGTGGAGCTCAGTGAAGACGAATCAATTTTGATGAACAGAGGCAGAAAGATGAGAAAAATACAACATCTACTTATCACTTTAAGTATTGTCACCTATCCTTCAGTGACCGAAGGCGGTGATACGCTTGGAGGAGCATTATCTGTGAGATCTTTCACTAAAGATGATATAGTCCACCACGTTTAGCTGAGACCGATGGTCGTATGTCTAAATTTCCATGCCCCTACATATTTAAAAATCTTATATTTATTTGGTAAGTATTTTGTAAGCATATGTCTATCTCTGCTCGAGTCTTTGAATATGCGATTTATTATGATTTTCCAAAAGTCGATGCCCCCCAGAACGATGCTTTAGTTAAGATATCAGTTTATGACCCAAATAATTCAGATCGATCAGAGGATTTAAAAACAGCTAGTGACCGAATAATAAATTGGTTTGGGCTTTTATCAACTCGCTGTGCCAGCCTTGTAAGCGATTACTGGGGATTTTTTTGGCAGTTTTCAGAAGAGAGTTTGATCGTGTTAGAAATAAGATGTAAATATAGTAACAATTCCTAGCTGCAGAAACAAAGTAGACAAAAAAAGGTTTATAAGTAATACAGATGAAGTTCGAATCACTTGTGTAAAATCCGAATGAACAAAGTCAATATTTTAGATAATGTAATTCAGTGTTGATCTCCATCCTACAAGTAAACCATGAACGGCCATAGAATACGAATTAGAAAATCTTATTTGGTTGAAAATGAGAAGTTTCTACAGAAAATATTAATCAGTATGATTTGCGCGGGAGGGAATAATATTTAGAAGCTAAAAGACTACCGTCCCTTCCCCAAGTGTTTGTGGCTACATTAGTGGAGTTGCAGCACAAATGAGAGATTAAAAATCTTAGGGATAGGGATAGTAAATTTATTTAAATTGAGTATTTAATTCCATACCAATAGAGTTATGCATCTTTTAATATCCCAGTATGAAAAGCGGAATCTACATCCGACATAGGGTCTCGGATAAAATGAGGACTTGTCGGCTCGGGTGAGAAAAATCACTGACGGTGAAGTACCTAAAATAAAATGCAACGCCAAATGTGAAGGAAATTGAAACGAGTAAAACTAAACAATGATAATTTATATTGTATGTGAATGGTAGCAGTAGTCTTGATCGTCTTTGTGGGTCAGGCCACGATCCCAAAAGGGATATGGGACGTATGAAGAGTATCTAGAATACATGCCTCCAATCTTTAGAAATGTCCATCTGATGTCCAATTTTTCCCGAAACCTTCGTTAGAGCCAGTTATTTACATCGGGTCGAAGGTATAGAAACGCATTCGCCATGAACTGAGGGGGAAATAAATGGGAAAGTCCAGCGAGAAAGCCCTATCAGAAAAATCTCAGTCATTACTCTCATGCTCTTTTTCGACGAGCAGCACCAGTATACTCCTGAACATTCCATCCAGGAATCTAACATACCTCTCCTGTAAATTCCAGCCAGCACCAGACCACTTTCACCAACAGCTAATTTGTATTGGAAGTTGATGATAAAGAACTATTCATTCTGTAACCTGAAATGATGGTGGATGGCTTCATGAAAGGTGTGCTATGTGGTGGTGCGATGTTATGAGAAGAAGACGGTAGATAGTCGCAGAAATAGAGATTCCTTAAGGGAATGGTGCCTCTCTACTTTGCTTCTTTCTTTCGAGAGAAAAGATTTCCAGGCGTCACCACAAGGAGGTTCATAGTAGATGCTTGGGAAGCGTATGATATAACTTAGTCATAAGTGTTTTTGGTTTCAATACCTAGTTTTAACTATTATTCAAATCTATGTTGGACGAAGACTTGAGTTTAACTGTAATAAATGAAGTAAGCAGGTCAATCAAGAGTTATAGTAAATCAAAAGTGTTTTTACATATCACTTCTAAATACAGAGGTACAGGGCCTAGGTTTTCACCCAGTAATTTAATTCTTCTGGGGTACATCCCAGTACCCGACAGGGTTTAATCCCAGTCTATTAGAAAATATTCTTGGTTAGTTTGATTGGTCCACTTTCACACAGCCGAGACTTACTTCTCTTTCCTTCTTCTCCTCTTATTTTCAATTTTAACTAATCATCTCCTTTCTCATCTTCAAATTCACCAGCGTCTTTAAGCTAAAGCATCTTGAAATGTCACAAGTGAATTCCTCCTCAAGATGTAGTCGCCGACAGCCACCTAATTTATCGTGGGATCAAAAAATCGAAGTAAGTCTGAGAATTCGCATGTTGGTGTGAACTGATTTTTAGTAGATTCTTCCACTCCACCGATATGGTGCTAAATCAAAAGAAATCGGCAAAAGGAAAAGAATGACTGACTATACATCAGGTGAAGCTTGCTATTCAAACAGGCCGGGCATCACCTAAAACATCTTCTAGACGACCTAGAGAACTCTCGAAAGCGCAAGTAGATGAGCTAGAAGCATTTGTTAACAGTTCACTGGAAACTCGACAAATGTCATATCTTTAACTTTCGATGCACTTTGCCCAGTGTGATGCGAGAGAATTTGCCATCAGAAATGCACTTTACCGAAAAGGCTATAGTAGATATATAGCCCGAAAAAAAGCCTCCGCTCAATGATGCACACAAGAATCAGCGATAAGAATGGGCCCGTTTGCATCTAAATCGGACCCTAGACGATTGCCGTAGGGTACTCTGGAGTGATGAAACTTACATCAGTGATGCCTGGCTTTTTTCTCCATATGTCACAAGAAAGGTAAGTGTTTGAATACTAATTTTTAGACGGAATCTAACTTTAACCGCAGGCTAACGAAGAACATTTGACTGACTGTCTTGTCAGTCGATACAAAGCAACCACTAGAAGTTTTTGGGGTTTTTCTGGAGATAGGGCAGGTCTTTTTGTTTTCTGGGAGAAAGATTGGGGAAATATGAGTGGAGAAATCTATTCTCAATGGATCCTACCTGTAACAGGCTAGAGCCTGACATAAACTAATCTAATGTCTAGTTATTTGTGAGAGGTGTCGGCAATTGGAGTGTGATAAACTCACACCCACGAAGCATCTAAACATAACTTACGAGCTTAGACAGTTACCCCTGCCCGACTGGGTCTCCACTTTTATTCTATTTTTAATACATATATCCAAATAATTGATTCCAAACTTACAGTCTCTAAGGGAATTCCGTCGCTTGAACTATCACGTCCCTTCATTCAATACAACAATATTCAATATCAAACCACAACTTGTTCCACAAGTTAAAAATACATCTGTGCGAGATGAATCTCGATGTTCTATTTTGGAATGATTGATAAAGCTGATAGATATGATTGGATGGACCGATTGAGTTCAAAGATAATTTTTTATTCAAGATGGGAAGAGAATGAAAGATTGGTTACTTCCACAAGGGTCTATTTGTAGATAAATAGAGGAGATACTACTCTCATCTTTTTGCTCCTCATTTCAAGAATTTTTGTATATAGCTCTGAGTATAGTTGAATAGACATTACTTCTAGACCCTTACATTACCCAGAGTTGTAGATTATTCTAGATCTAATCACAACACTGCGTTGCGGCCTTCCGAATTTATCCAGAACAACGCGCCAAGTCATTCTGCTGCTACCTCAAAGAACTATCTTCTAGACCAAGGGATAAGTACCATGAACTGGCCGGCTAATCAGCCGATTTAAACCCTATTGAGAATGTGGGGAGCGACATGAAAGCCTACATTTACTCTCGATATGGGGACAACGATGGGGGAAGGCAGCGACGTCGGGAGGAGTTCGGCAAACTTGTGGAAGAGGCTTGGTTTGAGTGCACATAACCTACCAAGCTTCTGAATATTCTCCGCGGTATGCACAGGAGGTGTGAAGAGATCATTGCAGCTGGAGGAGGATCCATTAGTCATTTGTTGTTAGAATCCGATGTCTCCACTTTGAGTTTTGAGACCCACAATAAAAGGGTGGAAAAATTTCACCGTAAGATTGATAGCATTGGTTAATTAATCTTACTAGTGACTTTTCAAAACGGGGGATTTTGGTGATGAAAAGTCTTGGCGCCCTAGCTTTTATCACCAAAATTTTTCTTCTGTTATTACTGTAGTAGCACTGAATAGGAAAATTCTGATGATTTTAAAGCATTTAAATTTTTATTTTATTTTTAGTTACACGCTTACGAGTACTAAATATTGCTCTAGAAACACAAATTCAAATAACTAATATCCTATCGGACCTGTAGGAATGTGTGTGGTGTGGAATTAAAGCTTAGAGCGGTTAGTCTCACTATAATAGATTCACTAATAAAAGGTTTGATTGAGAGGTGAAACAAGAGGAACAGGAGGAGTCTGTAGTACAAAATTGGATGTGATAATTCATCCACTGGACACAGATAGCTGTCTAAAATAGTATTGGTACGAAAAGTTGTCAGAGTTTTTCACGCTAGCTGATGGTCAAAGAGTTAATGTGTAAACATATAAAACTCATCACGTGCCTTATCGCATGAAACATTTATTATTCACCCAATTGTGTCAGAATAAGAAATTCTTATTTCAACAGGACCACCATTTGAATCTGTAGTTGCCTGACATCTTTCTGACATGCTCATAATCATGGCTCGAAGCTGATCCGGGGTTATGGACTCCCAAGCCTCAACAATCTCGCGGATCCGTAACCGACTACGCTGTCTCCCTTTTCCAAGCTCTGAATATCGAGCCTGTATGTATGATTTCATCTTGCTCCACACAGCCTCTATCGGATTTAGATCCGGAGAGAAAGCTGACTAAGCGATCGGTTCATTTTCGTAACAGCCGAGGTATGCTACTGATAAGATGGCTTTGTGTGGGGGTGCGTTATCTTGCATGAACCTGATAGTTTTAGAATCAGGTCCAGGATTTCTCATAATCCAGAACACAACTCGGGGAAGTATGAGGCAAGCTCGAGGTATGATATTTGTCTCGTCTCACGAGAAGAACAAACAAAATATTCCAACTCATCTACTTGCGTAGAATTGAGTTTTGGAGAAGTGTCTTTGTTTATTTTTAAGAGAGACATGGCCGCAACGTATAGTATATTTTACTTGTGCTAACGTAATTACCAGAGATTCCACGATATATTTTGAATAGTTACCAGCTTGATAAAGTGTGAAAATCTGGACCCATTAGAATCGACTTTTGTTCCTCAAATTTGTGCAATAATTACTTGTAGCTTGAGATCTCGCGTGAGAATACGGGATCGTTGAGGCGTTGATGAGGTATTTATGGATAGAGTATTCGTCATGAGAAGACGATTAGTAAACAGAGATAAGTTAATCTCACAACCTACTTGAATAAATTTAATACAATGATTATCTTGTGACTATGCGGATAGGACGAATCATACCAGACCACGAGAAAGCTTCAAGCGTATCAAATTCTAGGGAGCAGAGTAGCTCATCCTATAGTTCCAAATCACCAAGGATAGGCCAAACCAAGGGTGGATCAAGAGGCTATGCCCAAGTTCTGGGCAAGGCCAATGCCTCTTAACCACCACCCTAGATTGCTCCGACATATCAAACATCAAAACACCTACAAGCCCCAGAACCACTACTATATCAGAAAAAAAGGTCATTACTTTGGTGATCAATAAAGGTAGCGAAGTACCAGTGTACTAACCTACAACTATCAGAGATTCAGTGAATAAATCAATAGAAAAAATCGCTATTTCTAGGGTGCACACGTCCCCTAGAAATAACATTGTTCTTATCTGCATTTGATCTACATCAGTAGAACTCCTAGAAAACCAACCCAACTCGGCTCTCGTTTTCCTTGACTGAACTATATCAAAAGCTCAAAAGTTGAAACAATGGCCAACTCTTGTTCACGGTGTCCAATCCTGTATCCATATCACTAGTATTTCCACAGAAATATCCTCCTTTAACGCTAATACCTCATTACAAGGCAAGATTAGATGGCTCAGCAATGGGACACCTAAACCAGCACACGGCTCTATAGATGTCACTGTAGTCTCAGACGAATAAAAATCTAGGATCCTTAAGACAGTCATTCTTATTGGAAGACTACTTAAAGTAGTCAACTTCAAGTCCAACACAAAGATAACTCTGAGAAAACCGCCTGAAGTATGGTCATCATCGTGTCATGTATAAGAAGAGATCTGTGTGTGCAAACTACCTGGAAAATCTCAATTTCAAAGAACATAGTTCTTAATGAAAGGCATTAGGAAACTGCCAACATCATTCCCTTATATGTTTCATTTGCAAATATTCTAATCACCATGCCCTTAAAAAAAACGATTATGAGCTTTACAAAGCACTGTCTTAACAGGACAACCAAAAATTTGCCAACACAATGTTGCTAGGGGTAAAAACATCATTAAATCTCTATTTGAAGTTTATCTACATTCGCAATCTGATTTCATATTCCTTAAGGAATCACATGTCTACCTTAATACCTCTGTACAATCCTTTACTACCCTGTCACATCGTTCTTCTATACTATTCTTTCCTGCGGCACCATGGGAGAGAGGCCTAGGCTAGTAACCTATGTGAACATTAATTCTCAATATGAAATCACGACAAGGACTAATATTATCTCTGATTCAGATATGCAAGTCTTTGAAGTTACCACTCATATAGAGAGCTTTTTGATCTTCCATGTATACAACGAAAAGTCGACTGGAACAGTGGAAACCAAAACTACCTTGCAGAGACTGTTTTGAACCCAGATCCAAATCAACATTCCTTCCTTTTTGCTAGGAGATCTCAATCTTCACCATCCTTGGTAGAGCCCAGTGGTTTCATATCCTACTCACAGGCTACCAAACTCTTCCAATTTCTCAAAGGTCATAAGGCGAGTCTGTTGATTGATCCTCAGGTTGTTGAAGAGTTTTGAGGAACATTTCACATACCTAGAACTAGTAATACATCAATTATTGATCTAGTATTTTCTGCTGGCTTTAAGAAAATCGAGTGGCATAACTGGCGATATGGTGAAAGTACAGGGTCAGATCATGAAGTAATCTTCTCTGAGGCAAAATTTTCAGCCCGAAACTTCCATCCACCATGCCTGCCTCTCAGCTTTAGTCTAAAGAAACCCAACTGGAAAAGGTCTGGTGAAAATCTTTCCTTTCTAGAAACACATCATGCTTCATTGCTTCATGAGGCTATTGAGGTTAAGAAACCTGACCAGATTGCCCTTCTTCTAGGGAATCTGATCTTGTAGGCCACTAAAGAAGCCATTCCAAGATAAAGACCTTCTAGCTACTCCAAAGCTTGGTGGACAGGGGACCTCACGCTCCTTAGAAAATTATACACCATAAAGAAGAGGAGATCTAAGAATTCTTTGCTCTCCGATGAGATTGAAGAGAAAAGACTCGCCAAGAAGTATTGTTTAAGATTTATCTCCTTTACTAAAAAGAAACACTGGGAGGAATATCTAGCTGCAGTCAAGGATAAAAGTTATTCAAAGCTTTTAGCTACTCCAATCCCAAGTGTTTTCAAGTAACCTTGGTTCCAACTCTAAAGTATAGATTACTAAAGGGGGAAGTCAAGGTTGCAGCTAATTTTTATTGACAAGTGTGACGTTTTTGTCAGGTGTCTATTCTCCACTGAGTCAAGTAGCAATAACAATGTTGAATCTGAAGTATTAGCTGGAGATGCTTCTTATATCATTATATTGATGTTAATACATGGCTGGCTCTTTCCTCTAACTCTTCTACTTCCCTCACCCCTTCAAGTTTTCAAGATCTTGTTTCACAGTCTCCAATGCCGACTACAATACCTGTATCTATCTTTCAAGCTGGAGATCAATCAAAATGGCCTGAGTTGTCTCTTCAGGATCTAATCTAACTAGTGCCCGACAAGAAGACAGCCTCCGGAAAAGACATAACTGACCGGATTACGTTTTAGGGAACTCATCGACCAAGTTCCCCAATTTTTTTCAAGATTACTTCTACTTATTTCAATGTGATCAATATACATCAGTGTGGAAAAAATCAATTGGAATAGTAATTCCGAAAAAGAATAAGTCTGAGTATTTGATGCCTAGATCGTACAGGCCTATCTCACTCATTCCCTGTCTCTCTAAACTTCTAGAAAGAGTTTTCTCGCACAGACTCTCATATCATGCAAATGTTTCATCCAAACTTTTTCACCCTAGTCAGATAAGAGGAAGAAAGCAAATATCAGCCATAGAAGATGTTTTTCTTCTCCAAAACTTTACCGAGAAGCATCTAGTTAAAAACAAAGTAGTCTCTTCTGTTTTTCAGGATGTTATGGGTGTCTTTGATAGAATCCAGACAAGTAAGTCGCGTCGAGTTTTATACGAGAAACATCTTCCTTTTATTTTTATGTCTTTGGTCTAATCTTTTTTGTCAGGACGTAAAATTTCTCTCTTATTCAATGGCCAACTCAGTCTACCATATCTTGCAACTGAAGCACCTCAAGTAAGCCATATTTCACCTCTTTTATTTTTACTCTCTCTTAGTCCATTATTTTTTCCTACTCCCCGTAAAGGTCTATTGGAAATTTCCTATGTTGATAATATCTGCATCTCTTTTGCATTTTACTCTGTTAAGAAGAACATCTCTCAACTTCAAACCTACCTATCCAACCCCTTTACTAAAGCAAATTCTCTTTCCATCACTTATGAACAATCCAAGACAGAGATAGTGCATTTTTCTAGGAAAAAGAAAGCTTTGGATAATAGACTTAAAATCGGAGATTTGATCATGGTACCCAAATCCTCAGTTAAGTGGCCGGGTGTCTGGCTCCAACACCAACTTTGGAATAAAATTCATGTGGAGAAGAGAATGCAACTTGACCAAGGGTCTCTGCAGAGACTTCTTCGAATCACTTCCAAGACTTAGGGCTTATCATTGAATGCACTGAGGCAAATATATCTCTCCTGTGTCGCCCCAACGCTATACTATGGCTATGTGCTGTGGTATAATAAATATGGTGCTGAAATGTTATTCAATATGTGTGACAAGATACAAAAACATGCTCTCCCAATTATTATTGGTGAATATAGAAACAGTCCTAGCAGGGCACTGGAAGTGGAGGCAGCTCTTCCAACAAGAGAAAGACACTTCAAACACAACCTAATATGTCTGTCCGTAATACTTACAAAACTGTAAGATGTATGCATATCAGTCAGGATATGATGCTAGATCTAGTGTCGATACTCTTTGAAATCCATTTTTGGCAATATATTCGGACACCATAGAAGAAAACTGCTTGTGCGCCTCAGAAGATTTATGCTTGGTTTTTATGAATTGGCGCAGAAAAGGCCCTGCTAGCTTCTGTGTAGCCCTGCTCAGAACCACTTTAGCCCCAGTATTATACCCTGGGATTCATTTATGCATCTCACAGCTTTGTAAGTATTATGGACAGACATAGTATTATTCCTTTAGACTGTTCAAACTTCAGACTAATAATCTCATATATTCAGCGTTATATATTGATCTAAAGGATGAAATGGACTTAACAAATACTGAACTAGACCTAGGTATGCTTGCTGCACTAGATAATAAGCCAACGTGCCAACTTCAAAGGAGAGTCTTGGTCCTAAGAGACTCTTATAATTCTTAGAGGTTAGAGCCCTGGAACTTTAAGTGGAATCCGCCTTGGATGTCGGACAATGTAAGCATAAATATTTCAAAGTCTGATAAGGAGAATGCAAAAAATGAGCATCTAATGATGCTCCCAAGTATGCCTTTAACTTCCTTCGTTATCCACACTGATGACTCCCTGGCCAAGGACCAGGGCTGTGGTACAGGAATAGTCATTTATTTTCCTTTTAATAGAGAGCTTAAATGTTTCTCAATTAACCTTGGCAAGGACATAGGAATCACAGATTCTGAAATCTATGCTATCTAACGATCACTCAAATTCATCTCATCTAATCAACCTCAAGCTATTTGTACTATTTTTTTTCTAACAGTCAAGCTGCTTTATTAAGGATTAACAAATCCGCAAACTATTTTTCATATAAAATCTGATCTGAGTGTAGTAAAATGGATGTAAAAAATTTTTGGTGTCCAGGCCATCAAGGGATCGAAGGCCATGAGATTGCCGACGGTCTGGCAAAAAAGGGACTGGACCAAAACCTACTCCCTAGAGATAAATTTACTTCTTACTCCTTCCTAGTGGAAAGAATCAGAAAAAAAGAATACTCTTGTCCTATCGACCGGATTGGAATAAACAAGTGTTACGAGAAGAAGAGGTTAGGAAACTATTAGTCTTGGAGACTTTTACAGTGTGCCGCAAGAAACTCTATACCAAATTTTAAGATCAAGGAAATTAATCTAACGAAATTTATTTGAGGCGCCCAGTCATACTTTCAAGCAAGAATATGGGTCGGCAGCACACACTGTCATGCCTGCATAAGATAGGGAAAGCTGAAAGTGACGTGTGCAATCTCTATCAGAAGAAGAAACAGATAATGCAGCACCTGCAGCTCCACTGTTCTTTCTTTAAAAAACAGAGACACAAGGAATATGAAGGACTTGAACCGCTAAATTTACGAATTTTATTCTGTTGGAATTTGTTGAGATCTAAGATCTTAAACCAAAAGTTTAATTACATTACTTGTTGTAATTTACATGTTGGAACTTGTGGACACCTGCGAGTTCTATATGTAAAAAGGGAAATAAAACTGAATGGGAAAAACTATATATGGAATAAATATGAAAGGGGAACTTAAATGTAAATATCGTTATAAAGTTTGAGTAACAAGGATAATGATGTTACGGAATAGTGGAATGGCAATATAATTTCAATGTGGATAGTGGAGATTATTGATGATGAGGTTATATTTATTTGAAGAAGATAGTGATAATGATAATGTATGATAATAGTGATGATAAAAATATCGTTGTGATCGATGCTCTTTTCTTTGGACAAAACCCCAAATTCTTATAGATCTTCCAACCTCAATTGACTATACAAAAAGGGCTATACATTAGGGTGATGTGTCTCCACTCAGTGACTCTATGAAGTCCTGAAGATTAATTCATGCAAATCAATATACTTTGGTCTATGCTGGTCGGTGTATCTATGCATCTTAATGTATCTTCATTTACGCTGCTCTCGTTAAAAACCAACGTGCATTTTATGTACTGTCTTGGAAAAGAGTGACAGCTGATGAAGATTCTCTTTATCTCGGGCCTGTTTTCGCCTATCCGAGTAATTGACTTTTGGACGAGGTCATGGGTGAGATGTATTCGACTGACTCGTCGGTGTGGCGCATTGTGCATTGATCTTGTTCCATTATAAATAATGGCGATCAATATAGAAAGGTTCTAGGATTGCACTATTTAGAGTTTTTTATAGATTAGCATATTTAGCATAATTGTGCATAAAAATCTTAATATTTAAACACAATCTATAAAGTTAATTACGTCATTAGATTAGTTGTAGTTTATAAACTGAACTGTATTGTTGGGTTGGTATTTCAAGAAAAAAAATACCAAAAGCTGGAGCTTATGCGAATGCTGCTCGCATACCAGTGGATACTGGAAGACATGAATCAAAACATTGTTTTGCTCAATAGGTGGCGTTTATGCGGATGCTGCTTGTACACTAGTGGATACTGATAGATACGAGTCAAAACCTTGCTTTGCTAGTCTGTACAGGCTATCAGGGTCAGTTAGTTTTACTTGCATATTATAGGCAGGGATTTAAGGAGAGAAAAAAAGAGCTTTACCTATTTGAGCTCTGGCTTCACACTATCTCACACTAATACGCACTAAAAACCTTAAATTTGTATGGGGAGACAACACCTGTGGAATTAGTATTACTTCTTAATTGAATTTCAATTTCACCTTACTGGAAACATTGCTCAACAATTTTTCATTATGTATAATTATATTAGTAGAATTTCATTTAGCACCATACATTTATGTTAATCTGATGAGTTAGAGAAATTGTTACC
>JAHYSP010007861.1:21085-32361 GCA_019455505.1 Pleochaeta shiraiana | reverse complement strand
GGTGGGGGTGGGGGTGGGGCGGAGCCGGCTAAAAGATGACAAATGAAATCTTAATTAATATCAAAACAAATTAATGGCCATTAGATAACTTCTTGCGTCCCAATTTGACTTCCCGACATGTATACTTAACATTTGTTAAATAACCTATTCATTACTTAGAGATTTACGCCCCACCACTGTATTCATTGACACTATGATGATAAAGAAGAGAAAATATGAACCTTCACATGACTCATTCTCAATCCACGATACAAAACAGGATTACTATTTTCTTCACAGCTCGGTGCATCTCGCCTCAAGCCTTATTCTGGCGTGAATCAGTTATTCGAGCTAAATTTCTCTACCTGTTGAAATTTCTCTTCATCATTGGATATCAGAGTTTACTGGGTACTATACTTTTATCAATCGCTCATGTAAGATCAATTCGCAAATGCCTCAAAGGGGCTGTCCTACAATACTAATTAGAGATATAATCAAAAGGCGAACTCCAGCATACATTATGAATAAAATGTTTGTTGGTTATTACGGTACAAAATTTTGGTACAGTACGGAATGAGATCAGACGTCAATTTATTTTCTATCATGTTATGTTAGGTCGCCCATACAACCTAAATCATCGAGAACATTCCCCAGTAAAATCAATGAGTTCGCCCTTTGAGCTCTCTGGTGAATGAGCTTATCAGCTCGATGCGTCATCTGTTTATTTTAAGGTTCCACCTTGCGATACTCTGAGCACAAGGATATAAATGATATCATGGAATAGTAGAATACCCAAAACAGAGGGAGTTTTGATTAAATAGTCAAAGAGAGTAGTCACCTGGCGAAGTCAAAAGACGAAATCCCATGTCTAGACTGTCGAGAGCTGGGAGAATTTTTATATAGTTGAGATCATTTATAATTATAAGTATGAATGCTGTGCTAGCCAATGCTCACTTCAACTATGTCTAGCGCAAACGCGCACTTCCTGCTGGGCAACAAAATTGTCCTTGGGCTCTCTCTATTTCTACTCTACTTCAAGGATATTCTCAATTACTTATCTAGTTCAAAAATCAATCAGTTGGGGAATAATAATTATCCACGAGGCGGAATACACATATGAACAATTGATACCTAAATTCTAATATAACTTGGACTGATTTCAGGGCCAGAGTAAGCATACAAATAAGTCATATAATACCTACATCGTTGTCTGTAACGGCATGTAGACAGCGGGATTGGCGCAAGGCTAGGACGAGGGTGTTCAAGCTGAGGATGCCTTTCAACATTATACTAAAGATAAATACATAACCACTTGGCCAAAAGGCCAGATCAGAATCGTAGAAAAATATGTTGGGGTTATCTTCATATTATACAACAAGCAATCCTGACAACCGTCTATCCTCGTCTATCCGATTAATTCCTAGATGTACTTGATTAATAAAGTTCGGCTGATCGTTTTTAGCCTTACTCTGATTCCCTCGATTCCCTTTTTTTTTCTTGATCAAGCCCTGTTTGGAATTCCGATTTTCTGGCAAATATATCCAAACAAATTTTGAGTACTAATCTAGAATTCTTGCCAAACAGTCTCAGATCTTCACCTTAAAAGAACAACATAAGACTTCGAGTTCTTGACAACCGTTATCCTTACAGCAGGAACCACATCTAAGAACCACATCACCCATCGAAACCAGCGAAGATTTTGGTGACGAAAGAGAAGACGGGCGGACCTATGGATTCAAAAGAAGACGGAGTAAAAAGAGTGATGACCTTTTTAATGAGAACGGTGTATACTTATATCTAAACGTGATCCATTTCTTCGAAAAAGACTAGCCAAAGATCCTTTGTTATTAACTTGGAATACCAATATCATGTCCAGCGCACAAATTATAACCACTGCAAATCCTTTAAAGATTCTTGTCGACATGGCCAACAATCAAAACAGAAACACTGATTAATAGTGGATATAAAGGATTCATTAGGCTAGAAACCAAGTAGCTTTTGTTACTGTGTTGTCAGTGTTAGTGAACACAGTCTGTCAAGTACAGAGCTTATTTTGCCAAATTTAACTCAATTTAGAAGGTAATCATCCTCATCTTTCCTTAGCGAGGCCCACTTCTAGGGGGCTGCTATCCCAATATTGGTCATTGAGTGTGAAATAACATTGAACCCAAAAGTGAACGCACACAATCAGTTTGCTAAATTATTATTGGATAAGGTCTGACTTCAAATAAACTCTAGATAACACTATTTAAAATTACATTATTCATCAAGTATTTTATACCGTATCTCCCGGGCTAGTGAATAACCCTCTTTAATCTTCAATGACAATATTGTAAATTATGACATTATAAAGCAGCCGTAAATATCATTTGAATTGTCATAAAGTAAGTTAAATTGTAGTATAGGGTTATCTAAAGTTAAATAGTAGAGGGTTCAGCGGGTGGCTCACTCGCCCGGCAAATACGTTACACAAGATTAAATTGACAGTGAAGTAGTGCCTCCAAAAGCTCTCACTACCTCTTCAGATCTTTTTTTCATGCTTTTAATAAGAGTCAATAGTTAATCATCCGTTGTATTGTGATACCATGCCTCCAGATTATTTGATCTGTCTTGTCCACTGAAACCCCGGATAATTTTCCTGTATAAATAATTTCATTGAACTCCATACTTTTTAAACAGGGTTTATATCGGTGAGTAGACCGGCCAGATCATCGGTTCAACCCCTTGTTCGTACGGATAGCCTTTTGCTGGCGGTGATTTGTGGATGACCCATTATCTTGTGTGAAGATATATCTCTTACCAATTTCAACCTCTTTCTACCGCAGCAAGTCAACACAACCACTGGGAAGATGTGCTGACGGTAGCCATCAGAAGTAATCTTTCCCCGTTCGCGATCCCAGAAAAGATGTGGGCCCCTCTCGGTTCCAGCAAAGCTCCCCCCAAAACATCCAGCAGTTGTTTTTTATATATTGATCTACAATATATGTATGATCGAAATCTTCACCACTCATTATATATTATAAGTATCCAAGACGTCTTAATCGTGAATTCGGATGAAACTAACATTTCTTGTGACAAATCTGGGCCGTGTTGGACTATCGTTGATATATGTTTCATCGCTCCATAGTTCTTGGAACCTTTGATGTTCCCAATGAAGATGTTGCTCGGCGCAAACTTTTCGTGACATCCGGTGTTCTTCATAAAGCGGAGGGTATTTTCGGGCGCGGCATCGCTTGTAGCCTCAATTACCAAGCGCCCTCTATATGTTTTTTCCTTGAGAACAACTTGGTCTTGATACACAGCGTCCTCCACTTTGAATGTAGAAATGATAATCTGGTGCTTTATAAGCTACACAATCGCAACTAAACTCTGCTTCATCATGGTGGGATAGCTGATAAAATTTTTTTTTTTTTTTTTGTCATTTAAGGTCCCTAAAGCTAGAGCTCTAAATCATTGGTTATAGTATAGGACCGGTAGATCCGGCAGGGGCCATAAACACCGCGTCAACCGCCGCACGAATAAAGGCTGGTCAAATAAATATAGAACACCCTCTCCCTCTCCTAGAGCAAACCAAATACCATAAATCCAACCAAATATCTAATGACATTTAAGGAAAGAATAGCACTTCTTATGCTCTTTTCCCCTTGTCAGGTACAGTAGCTCACATTATTGGCCAAATAAATTGAAAAACTGGACAAACTTAACATCACAAATATTAATCTAACATCAATAATTCAAGCTGAATATCAATCTTTGGTTGTCTATCTAAGGATCTTTTATAAATCAAAGTCTAAACAAGAAGAGAGATCTGGAGATATGTTGGTCTCGGCGTTTTGAATTATTCGGTCATTAATGTGGACACCTCTTCAGATTTTTCTGTCTTAGGATCTTAACCTGTCAGACTTTTTTAATCAAATATAATGATTATTATTTTTTAGGTATCTTTTATTCATTATCTGAAGATCATCATTGAAAGAATTATTCCATCAATTTCTTTGTCATTGTCATGTAAATGGTGAAAAGGGACCATTTAGTAAGTAATTAACTGTATAACCTGTCTTTTTGGAAATTCATCGAATTTGACACAAAAGAAAAGAATAGAATCTTAAATTCTGAATAAGAAGCTTAGAATCTCATGGAAGCGAGCAGAATGAGATGCTCTTTTACTACGTACTCGTACTTAAGCTGGGATATTTGACTATTAGAAGATCTTTTATATATTCTCATTGATATCCTTTCAAGCCATTCTATCTTTGGTTTATAGTCAAAAATATCAATTAAAATTTTTATTTCTGGATAGATCTTACCCCTGGACAGCACAATGAAAAATTTATCACAGGTGCAGATCACTTATATCACCAGCTTGCTCAACGACGTTAAATCGACGAGAGAAGTTGCCAAAATTGTGAGATGCTGCAAGTCTACCGTTAAAAATTACCGTGAAAAAATTTATATCCAAGTACCAAAATGCAAGCCGGGCCAACCATCAAAGTTGACGCCTCGGGACAAGCGAGCCGTCTTTCACATTGTGATGAAATGCCATGCAAAAACAGCAGTGGAGGCAACAAAAATTATAAATCTCAAAAGAGAAGACAAAATATCTTCCGAGAAATTTCGACGAGCTCTGGGAGACCAAGGTTTAAGAGCAGTAAATAAGAAAGAAGAGAAAAAAAAAAACCAATGTTAAAACCCTTATATGGGGGTGCATGTCTTGGCTTGGGGTCGAGGGTATGAAAATAATTGTCGATAGAATGAACTCAGAGCAATTGATAAGTATTTTTGATACTTGCTTGCTTCCAACTTTGAATGAAGTTACAAAAGAGCTGAACTGACAAAAAAAAGCCATGGTGTAATTTTCCAGCGGGACATTAATCCCAAACACGATTCTGTTATTACGAAAAACTGGTTAGTCTCTGACTATGTAAAGACTATGAAATGGTCATGCCAGTCTCCCGATTTGAATCCTGTTAAACATATTTGGGGTCATGTCAAACGACGATTTGGAGAGTATCGAGAGGAGCCAATGAGTATGCACGGATTGTGGGAATTAGTTAAAGAGGTTTGGAAAAAAAATTTGATGTTAATTCATACAAAATACTAATTAGGAACATGCCATCAAGTTTTGAAAGCTGTTTTAAGTGCAAAAGGAGGTCACATCAAATATTGAAATGGCGCTTACATCAATAGCCAAATAATTCAAAGCGTCAAGACCAACATATCTCCAGTTATCTCTTTTTGTTTAGGCTTTAATTTATAATAGATCCTTAGAAAAATAACCAAAGATTACCATTCATCATGAAAAATTGATTTTTGGTAACTTATGTTTGTCCAATTTTGCAATTTATTTGGCCAATAACGTGAGGTACTCTATGTCTCGTTTAATCCGCATTTTCCCGGTCCTCGCTTTGAGAAGAGACTTGAAATTGGTTACGAGAAATTTAAGCAATGACTTACCGATAATTATGAAATAAATTATGACTTAAGTTGTAAATAGAGTTGGTTGTAAAGTATAGAGTAAATTAGTAAACTGATCAACTTCGTTATCTATAAAATATCAGCAGAAGAGCTGTTCTTTATGTGCAAAAGAATAGAGGTATTCCACAATGTTCTACAATATTCTACAATGCTCTACAGTGCTCTTCAATTTCCAAGATGGTTCTATGTTGTCCGTATAGACCTATCAGAATATACATCATTTGCTGATTTTTTTTTTTTTTTTTTTTATCGTCCTTATTGAGTCTAAAACTGTCAAGGACAAGAGATCATGAGTACGTGATTTAGATTAATTGGACACTCACACTCAAACAGCATTCGCGAATACCACTGCGAGAAATAAAGTTACCTTTTGTACTTCTCTTCCGTGAATATCCACCAAAGGAAAAACTCTCAAAAAAACCTTTGGTTGTTCAAGTGTACCTCCATCAACGTATACATTTCACTCCCTAAGAAGTTAGGGTCTATTGGATTCAAACCAGTGGTCTTTCGTCTCAAGTGGGGCAGGTGTCAAGGCTACCCAGAATTTACTTAGAAGGCCAGCCCGGATGGCATACCACTACACCATCCGACCCATCATTCGCTGATAATATGCTTAATATTCTAACAAGCTGGTAGGCAGTTAGAATATTCTCGAATCTTAGTCATACTAATGAAGAATAATGTACTCGAAACATTATGCTTTACTAGTATTAGTGTATTTCCATAATCACCAATTAGACGATTTTATACATGAATTAGAGTTTGAGATGCAGTTATGTTACTGACTTAGTTACAACAAAGAGTGCGGGTAAGAAGGAATATTTTTAAAACAATCTGTTTCCTTAGGCAAGTTTTATGAAGCTTTCTAAGAACTTGGGCCCGAGAAGCTTTTTGACTACTAGTCCATGTGGCAAATATCTTGTAAGTTTACGAGTATTGTTTGCATCAATCTGAAATTTTATGAAGTGAGTGATATTTGTTTCTTTACCACACGCGCACTCTAAGCGAGCATTCTCATGATAAAATCGGCGATGATAGTTCGTAAAGTTTCCATACCTTATACGGGCAGCTATTAATTCGTGAAGTAAATATCGGGGAAGGAATACTTCAAGCGGTTTATTACGGCGCATTAGAAGATCTAAATCTGTGTAATTATCTGGACTTGCTTCTGACCACCAAGTGAGAATCAGTTCCTGTTTTTTATGTTGCATTAACCAACGAAGATAGGCCAGAGTTATGTGTTCTGGATTAGTTTATGATGATAAAAGCTAGCTCCAGGGCAACACGCGCCTATTTTTCTGCTTCTTAGTTTCCTCTTATACCTGAGTGTCCTGATATCCACCTATCCGTCACTCTTGCTCCTGCAGCCATCTTATATAATTTCCCGGTGACAGCCATATTTGAAGCAGATCTTCCATTTTGAAGTGCTGGTACCACCAGTTGGTTGTTTAGCAGGACATAGATCTGCTTCTCATCTTGAGTAGATATGATCGCTCTCTCGAGTGCTTTATAGGCCTCTATAATTTCAGCATCATATACCTCGCTTCCATGTAAAGGACCCCTATCTTGGTCAAAGGTTATCCCGCCTCGTTAGAGTACATATTCCCATAAAGAGCGACCATGAACATCTGACGAGCCATCTGAATATGCGAAGATACCCGATGGAAGACCCGAGCTTATCTAAAGGTTGTACTTACCTATCTACCTCATTCAAGTTCCATGTCTAATAGGATACCGAGGAGTTTCGAGTCCTTCCGCAGCTTCCGCAGCTTCTGCAGAGAGTAATCTCTTCAATGACTGCTTTAATTCCGATATTTGTATCTCTGGGCGGTTGGAACGACGTGATGTAGACTTTTACTTCATGGTTCCTACAATTGAGCAGATACATGCACGGGTTCGGAGAGTAAATATTCGATCTTTAAATGATCTAAGTGAATCTATTCAGAGTGATCTGTCATCAAATAGCTCACCCACTGTACAATACTTTCAGGATATTCCTATCACTATAGCCTGCAAGATAGTCGGTTCTGAAATATTCCATCGAGGGCATATTCCAATTCAGTAGTGATTATTCTCGCTTCTTTTTTATCCTCCCAGGCTTTTTATGTATCACATATGAGAGTAGTTTTTAGGTGAATTGCTAAGCGGTATGTTATTGCATTACACTTATCTTGTACCAAGATCTTTATCTTTAGCGCCAAAAAGATATGTGTCGCGAAATCAACTCTCGAAAACCTTTCCAAGGCAAGAAAAATCTGAAATTAGTCTGTAAGACTCTAGTTGAATATGGTCTTTTTTTCTATTCTTAGGGATTATTACTATACTGTCATCTTGAAAGCTTTAAAATGCGTGTCAGTTTTAATAAAGCAATCGAATAAGTTTTTAGTCCGGTCACCGAGGGTTGATCAGGATAAATGAAAAAACTTCGGCAGTTATCTCATAGTCGCTTGGAGAATTGGAGCTAGTTTTACATGTGGCTCAGTATGTATTTTTAGTAGAAAATGGTTACGAAATAATCTGTTGTTAGGGTATTTTTGAGGTATTGGCTGAGATATCTTCCATATCTGAGTTCCTGCAAATAAGTGCCACGTAAAGAAGCAAGGTTTTTGCTGGTGGTGCCTGCCGTATATCTCTACTATCTTCGCAGCATAGTGGTGGATTTTGATATTTCGCATAATTGTTGTCCCACCGTACAAATTTAAAGACATCTGGAACGGTCTTGACAGATAACGTTACTTTAAATCTTTGCATCTAACATAGCCTAAATAATCTTCTGGATGATAACGTAACTTCAAAGTTTACCCCATCATCAAATTCTCTTTTTCAGTTACGATCGCTCTAAATGGTGAGCTAGTCAGATCCATTTATGTCATTTGAATGTTTCAGCACTGCTGGTTTAATTTTCGATAGGACAACAGCCAATTAATATTCTGACTGAACATAGGTGACTCTTTATTTTGTCTTTCTGGTGCTGTTCGTGGCAATAAAAATTCCAAAGGGCGATATGTTTTGAACGTTTTTGGTTATCATAATTTTTTATTAAATAGATTTCTGACTTATTATCAACAAAGAGTTTAGTACATTTAGCTGCTTCGATCCTCTTCCATGTATTCAATATCTTGAGGAGATATTTCACCCATTGAAACTGCCAGCAGGTCTCTATGGTAGCAATAAATTAAACTTCAATAATGGATAAGAAAATATCTTTCTGTATATGAGGCCTCCAACTAACTGGCTCAGATCCAAGATTCATGAGTGAACCTGAAAGTCGAACTGCTAGTTGATGAATACGCCGCAAAACCAGCGTCTGAATAGGCCTCGAGCATTGGTTTTCCATTCTTTCTATTAAATTTAATTCGGTGTTCGGGTGACATCGAAGCATACCGAAGCATGCTTTCAGCCGCCTAGATGTGTTCTTCAGATGAATTTCACAGAATCCGAATTCGGTAGTTAAAAGCTAGGATTATATCATGTCTTGTGTTATTGGCTAGATATTGAAAACCACCGATTAAGAAATTAAAAGTCTTTTTGTAGCCTTAGATTGCATTTTGAGTCATTTAGCTCCATCAACTGCTTAAAGTCAAGTAGTGTTTTTGCTGTTTTACAGTCGTCAGGTCTAATTCTGTCTATCAGTAGCCGAAAATTATGTTCCTGTGAAAGCTTAAGCACATTCTTACTTGATTTTGAGACGTTAATTCCAAGCAATAGGTTCATTTCTACTATCTTCAACTTGTGCCTTTTGTGGAGGTCTGACATTAGCCTTGCTATTGCACCATAAACTAGCCCTATAGCTTGAAAGTCATCAAAAGGAAGTAGCACAAACAGATTCTTTTCTCTGTTCATGTATAATTATACGTTAGATATGATCGGATACAGACCTTGATTTGGAAGAGTAGCTTTCACATGATCTAAATATAAATCAGTAGCTTGTTTTAAACCATAAAGTCCTTTACGCAACAAGATGATGTGGTCTTCTTTCCCGAACTCTTTTAGGATCTCCATGTAGAGATTAGTTTTTAGATCAGGATTTGGCAATACTGTGGAAACATCTCCTTGAAGTCGGTGCCAATTAGATAGTGAGCTAAAACAAGCATGATTCTTCTAGTCTTTTATCTCGGTGTTGGCGTAAAAGTTTCCTGATAGTCAACCTGATCACTTCTTCTGTGTGAGCCCCTTTGATGTTAATTGAGCCTTCAACTTATCAATTGTACCGTCTGCCACGAATTTTTTTCGTAAATCCCACTTCAGTTTGATAGGATGTCGTACTTTGGGAATAAAAATTTGTTTGATTATTTTTTTGTCCCTTTCTCCTTCGGTAATTTAACTCCTGTTTTGCAGCTTGCAACTATTTTAGGACCTCCGAACATTTGATTGCTTCTTCCCACGTTTTAAGGTCAGTAGATGTAGTAGCAGACATATATTTATGCAGAAGATAGAAGCCATGTCTTTTAGCTTCTCTATCACGCTTTGTCCGCACAATCTCAACATCTGGAAAATTAGCTCGCTTTTATCCCGCAGTTAGAGCTATTGGCTACCCGACACCAAGAATTTAACCATAGATGGAGCGAGTGAAGTACCAGAATGTACCCAGACCACTTGGTCCATAACAGAAGAATTCTTGTTGTTCTATCATGTGTTTGATACAATCAGTTAGTATCACGTGGTCACTTTGGTTTGTCACATTTGACATGTTTGCACATTTGTGTGTTGGCGTGGAATGATTAAGCGAGTCTTCATGTATTAAAAATAGCGAGCGCATTTCCTCTTAGACAGAATTTATTCAGTATTTCACCACCCTTCTACATACATATATCCTCATATTAAATATTATCTTTTCTACTTTGTCCATTAAGGTTAGCAGCATGATGTTGCTTCCCACCTCATTATAACAACAATTCTGCATCTGCCTAACATTAACCAAATGACTCGTACTCTACAGAGGTCTAGTACTATGCTTGAATATTTTGTGTACAAGAGCATATTTGGATACCAAAATTGATGCAGTATTCCAGGAAAGATATTGTGTCAATACATGTCTTGTCGAATCCGAATAAACAGAGCAGCCACTATCTTGAAAATAATTCTGAGCTACTCAGAAAAGGTGGCATGTAGACATAAGCATAATTTTATTCGCAAGCACCTCAATGCTGGCCGGGCAGATGCTCTTTATATTCATACTCATTTAATTGTAGCCTGTGATCTGGCCAAGTCACTCTCTCGGAATGAATACTCAAAATTTCTTGAAATACGTAAAAAGATTTAGCCAAAAATACATTCTCAAGTTCTCGGTAAGTGGCCAAATCTAGTTCCGCGTAATTAACATAACTCTCTCCCAATAAAACCCCTTGGTGAGGGGGAATGTTGGAAAAACAGCGTTCCATAAAAGCTGGACTTATCTCAAGAGTCACTAGAGAAGGTTATTAGGCTAGTTTCAACAAATTCTTACCCTCCACTCTGTATTCTTTTGTTCTTATTAGAATAATACTAATGTATTAGTAATCAGTGACGTAATTCCATTTAAATTTATATAGGAGCTGGAATAGATAGATTAAACATATATAAGAATCAACACACACATATAGTCTTTATGTCAATTCTGTAATCCCAACACTGATCAGTGTTAACCCTACAGGTTAATACAGAACAGCTAGGAACTAGCACAAGAGACAGAAGCAACCTCTTCATGAATCTCCATGTGCTAAAGAAAGATGCCGACAGTTGGTTAATAATGAGTGGTTCGTTTATATCAGCTGCGACCAAGCTTTCGAAAGTGATTTTCGTAAGTTATTGACGAGCAGCTTCCGTCATTGAACTTCTGCAGA
>JAHYSP010007852.1:20092-35361 GCA_019455505.1 Pleochaeta shiraiana | reverse complement strand
CGCAATGTCTTGCGTTGTTCCCCCCCCCCCCCCTTCCCACGTTTAAGGACATGAAATTGAGCACATCCTGGAGGGGATAACAACCCTGTGGGTTGCCCTTCATAAACGCAATGCGCCGCCCGTCGAGTTTTCGATAGGGGACGCTTGGTTATACTCAATGTTTCCATCGTTGTCTAGTTCTTGACTGCTTGTTAAATCAATGTTAATATTTTCAGTGGCGGCAGCAGAATCTTCAGCTGTTTTAGCCCGAAGTACTGCTTGGTATTCTCTCTCACCTACTTGGCGAAATGTTTTCATCTGCTCTTTAGTAAGTGCACCCAAGAGAGTTGGGCGTGCAAGACAACTGTGACTGTCTGAGCGGTGTGGACCTCCACAATTTCTGCACTTGGTAACAGCCTCACATAAATCTTGAGTGTGGTTGGTTGAGCCACAGTTTCCACACGATGGTGCCCTAGAGCAGTTTTTAGAGGGGTGATGACCATTGCAACGTCTACAAAACTCTAATGGATGTTCTTTTATGAAAGGTCTTGCAATCCCAGATTCATCAAAAATTCTAAAACCAGCACGTAGAGCCTTGGAGAAGTACGCCATCCAGGTTCTATGTGGCACCTCAGTGTTTGTTTTCCCGTAAAGTTTAACATGGGCTGGCCGTATAGTGCAGACCCGCTCAACTTCATCAATAAGCATTGAGTTGCTTACTTCTATTCCTCCCTGCACCTTACGAATGGATCTTGGTACAGTGGGGATAATCATTGGAATCCAGTTCATAGCTGCTTCTAGTTTTGCACCCGTTAAGAAAAGACCATTTCCTGCATTGAGGATAGTCTCCCGTGCTTCACTGCTGCAGGGGCTCAAAGCAAATCCTGAGTTGACGGGTTTTATTTTCCCAAATGATGACGGTGAAATTGCAAGTTTTTGTACGATTATTTCACGGATGCCCGCAGGAGATAGTTTACGCCACTCATCATCTTGTGGCAGACGGACAAAGAGTCTTTTGTCTGAGGAATCTTTAACAGGTATCTTGTCCTTGTTCAACCGATGCTGGGTTGTTCTGCTCACTGGAGCCGCTTGTGGTTTGTAGCTCAGAGTTACCCGAGTTTTCTTATGACCATTGCGAGCCACCGTCGCCCAGGTCTTTTCGCTAATCTGAGGAATTCTTGGTAACATTGGGGCCTCCTTTTCCTTTCCAACGATTAGAGCTGCGCTCGTCATAACCCGGGGTGTTGCGACAGCAACTTTCTTCATAAAATTCTTTTCTTTTCCTAAACCGTGACCGTTTGCTTTTCTCGGATGTGTATGAGAAGGGATTTTAGGTGGAGTTGGTGAAGAGTTTGCGGCTGCAAATTTGGTGATGGCCAGTCCAAGGTAGGCTTTAAATGCTGAAACTTCTTCTTTTTCTATCTCGTCTTCAACACTGGCCAGGGTACTATCTATACAACTGATAACAGTCGTATATATCAATATGCGTGCATGTCCTGCACGTTCACGCTGCTGACGGGTCGCAATTACTTCTGCAAGTTCCTTTGGGAGGAACGCGTTTTCTATATCAGTATTTTTCCCACCATTTGGAGGAGCCGTGTCTGGTATAGTGCGTATGAGGGGACAGTAGTCTTGAGAATCTTTCTGCCTGTTAAAACGCTGATTGGTTGTTGAGGAAGTGACGGTGGTGAGAGTGGCGCGGTAGGGGGAGGGTGATCGGGAATAGGGAGAATGGAGGGAATGGGGGGAAGTTGATTGCTCGTTTCCGTCGGAGGAGCTTGAGATTCTTGAATTACATCCATTGAGACTACCATTCTGATACATTAAATAGTAAATTTGTGTTTTGACATATGTCTATCGTTTCCAAATATGCTTGGTTTTTATCGATAGTCTGGATTGTGGTTTTGATCTGATTGATTTGTTTGCTTGTTTGCTTGATTGTTACAGGGGTATTAGACCTTAAGTTCCTATTTTTTATGACACGTGATGCTTAATAATAAAACTATAATTCAATGGTTAGATACTCTGCAAATATTACCGTACATTGACCAATATGTCTCAGCACGAAGATGCTTTTTGATTTTTTTTTTTTTAATTTAATGTGTTTGCAACCTCAAGGCATGACACATTAGCAGTGCTTATACACATGGAATGATTCAACTTGACAGTAAGTACACTAATGCCTCAGTTTCCATTTGTAGATGACACTACGAAGTATGTTCGCTTTTTCTTCGTCAACAATCTCCCCTCATCCGTGAACTCCCATCCAAGGGGATCACAAATCCTAGATTAACCAGCAATACCTCTGTCATTCTGTACACATCCACTGCGAGATAGTGGAAGGGTCTGTTGGATTCGAACCAACAATCTCCTGTCACAAGTTGGGTAGGTGCCCAGGCTACCCAGACTCTACTTGGGAGAAAGGCCCGGACGGTATACCACAACACCATCCGACCAGATTCATTTTGATTGATTATATGTGTATTTCTGAATCAATTCAAATCATATCCTTGAATTTGGGGTTGTGTGATTACGTAACAAGGCTAACTTAAACCTCCAAGACTGGGTTGTTGCAGCCTTATTAAAAAATATTTTCCACAGTCAATTAGTGATCAAATCGGGCATGCTAGAGCTATTTTATCTTAACAAATAACTTCAGATCTCAAACCATACTTTCTATTAAATGCTATGGTTGCTTGCAAGCATTCAAGTCTGTTTCTCCGTTCTCTGGGACTATCGCTCAAAAAGTCTCAGAACACTCGATTTATTCACCTCAATCATGCCTCGGTAACTAAGCATATTACTGGAAATCATAAAATAAAAGAATATTCTTGGTTTCTCTACCCCAAACCAAAAGATCATTATCTTGAACTATGGAATTGCAAACCTTTACAAAAAATCAATAGATTTTCCCTAGACGAAATCTGGAAATCTTATTTGAAGCCTGGCCATGCGCTGATACCTCTAAATAAAAAAATTTTGAACTCCTTACCAGAAACCAATGTACCTCGTTTCTCTGTAGAGAAGATAGAAGTTGACAAAGTATACAGTCCAAAAACAAAAAAGAGCAAAGGGCGAGGATCAAAAGAATTTCACTTCAAAACGGATGTTGATAGCGAACATTTTGCTCATTCAATATACAAATCGTATCATTTTCTCTCTAGAAAAGCTAGTCCGTCTCCTATTGAGGTACATGTACATCCTATTAAACAGATCAGAAAGATTTTACAAGAAACTAGTGACCCAACTAGAAAAGAAGAAAAGAGGCAAACATACCTGGAGAAAGTCGATCATGAATTATTTGAAGCCTTACATCTGTGGCCTGAAACAATCCGAAGAGCAATGCCAGAAGGTACAAATATTACGATTAATCCAGTTTCCAATAAGTTCAGGGAACATGTCTGTTGGTTAATGGATTTGGGTGGCAAAAACAAGAACTCGCAATTTGAAAAAAACAAGAAAACTCATGAAGAGTTATTCAATAAAGGTGAAGGGATCCCTGAGCGAGAAACACGAAAAGAGATAAAATTACTCATCCGAGAAATAAGGAAAAATGTTGTAGAGGAAAGAATCAAAAAAAAACTAAAACAGAACAATGAAATCAAAAAAATAAAAAAGGAAAGAGAAAAACTTACTGATAAAACCACAAAAAAGGACTCAATATCAGAAAGTTGTGAAGCCACAATTGCTGAAAGTTCTACAGCTTTCAAACTTGGAGTAAATACACCATCAAATACTGAAAGTTCATCGGCCTTCCAACCTGATGTTGATGCATTATCAAAAGATGGGAATTCAACGGCCCACAAACTTTCAGAAATTATTGATCCGTTTATTCTGAATCAGTTGAAATCAACGTTTGCCGGTCAATCTTTATCTGAGTATCGAATCTATCGGCCAGGAGCACCGGAGAATTTTCACACTCTCGTGAATAAAATTGACTTCAGTAATTTAACTAGACCTCAAGATGTTGAAATATTGATCAAATTGAAAGCTCTAGTTTGTAAAAATTTGCAAATAGCTGCTAATAAGGGGCTTCTGTTTCAACTTTATAAACAAGATGTACGATATCATGATAGATTTAAAATTATTGCTATAGCTATTGGCGAAATAAGGAAATTATTAGTCGCTTTAGATGATAAAAAGACTCACACGGCTGTAGATGTGAAGCTGGATAACATAGAGATAATGAATCGTATCAAAGAATTATACAAGAATAGAGAAGGCAGCTTACAACTTATTAATGAAGCTAACAGAAGGATTGAAGAGGACTATGCAAAATTAAAGCGCGACACTGAAGAGAAAACCATGAAGGAGCTGGGAAAACTATCCAGACTTCGTCGAAGACTTCTAGATGATCTACGCCCATCTGAGAGAAGTGTCTTGACTGGTAATGACTGGCAAAAATTTGTCCCTCCCATGAAGAAAGTACAAAAACCCGAATGGACATGGAAATCTCGGGGCTCTTCTAGCATGTTTAGGTAGCAAAATGAATAAATTTTCGATTGTAAATATATCAAATCCAATTCTCTTTACGTTTAACACTCTGCGTGCGCCAGCTTTTCTTGATTTGAGATCGCTGGGACATGGCGAGAAATTCTTTGAGGAATAGCATGCCACAATGGAAAAAAAAAATAATAATAATAATAATAGCTACCACGCAATTATTCATGGTATTGTCTCGATTTTTCATCAACAATAAAAGGGATGGGTACCATCTTTTTATTTTCTTATCTCCCTCTGATTCGGCTCAGGATAAATAGCAAACAATCCTGAAACAATAGACAACATGAAGTATCAGAGCCTATCATCACAATTATTAACTTCCAAAGTCAAATCACGAAATATTGAATCTAAGCTTAGATCATTAGCAACTGATTAACCCTATATAGATAGACTCTGTAGTTTGAAAAATATTTTCAGAAAAACTTTAAAAAAAATATACAATTTTTTTTTATGTAAATTATTTTTTACGAGATTGAATTTTACATCAAAATGGGACTTTTCAGCTATTTATTTGACTATAGTATTATCAGTTACAATTGTTTAAGATGGTAATCTCAGATTACTTTGAATTATCAACTGAAAATATTAAAGTGAAGGGGGATAAAGTTATCTGAATTACGCTATTCAAAATTGGAAAATAGGGGCTCTATAAGTAGTTTTCCGGCTCTTTGCCCACAGAGGCATTCTAGGTTAGAATAGATGTGATAATAGCGACGATTATTCGATACGAATTCTCCATGTCTCGTCCTAGCAGCTAGATATTGATATAATAAATTTCGGGGTAGAGAGAGCTCTGGAGAGTTTCGGCGTTGCTTCTGTGAGTTTAAGTCTCGATACAGAGCTGGACAATCAGGCAGCCACCATTCATCTATCAACGCCTGTCGCTGTTGATGTATAAGCCTACAGACATATGATAAGGTAATGTAGCCCGGTGGAGATTCTCGTGAGGACATTCATGTAGAGCTGCGCGAGCTTATGTATCCGCCTTTTCGTTCTCATTAATATTGAAATACCTATATATCCACCTTTTTTCTGCGTTTACTTTCTTAGCAGTTTCATAAAAATTTTGAGTTGGCAGCAAGCACGACGAAGAATTTCCTGTCTTTAGAGCGCCCACTGCGGCTTGGTTTTTGTTCCGGGTTTAACCATGGCGAATAGAAGTAACGTTGAATCTAACCCGCTTGTTTTCATAGTATTCAGTCTTGTTACTTGATTGGGGTTAGATATTTGAGTTGATGTTTAAAGGATAAATAAAATAGGCGAATGATTACACCGTTGTTACGATGTTTTAGTATCAAAGGTTTTCATCTGTTAAATAGTATATTTCTTATTTGGGATGGTTTCATCATCAGATGATATGCCTCGGTCTGATATAAATAATCTAATCATGAATCAGCTTCTCCAGAGTATCAGGCTATAAAATTCGACCCTGTTATATAGGTCTTTCGAGGTATATCCCAGCTACTTTAGGGGCCAATCCCAGTGCTTTACATAATATTCTCGGTTAATTTGCTTCGTCAGCTGAACAATTCCGAAACTTCTACCTTGTTCCATCTTTCGCCTCATTTCCCATTCTCAACATCATGGTCTTCATCATCAAATCCATAAGCGTCTTCAGGCAAAAATTTCTTGAAATGCCGCTAGTAAATTCGTCCACAAGAAATACCCGCGTACGGGTACTTAATTTATCGCGGGATAAAAAAATTCACCCGACTTAAACCCTATTGAGAATGTGTGGAGCGATATGAAAGGGTACATCTACTCTCGATATGGGGACAGCGATAGGGGAGTGCAGAGACGCAGAGAGTATATCCGTAGACTTGTGGAGGAAGCTTGGTATGAGTGCACATAACCATCAAAGCTTCTGAATATTCTCCGCGGTATGCACAGGAGGTGTGAAGAGGTCATCGCACCTGGAGGAGGATCTACCAGACATTAGTTGTTAGAAACAGAAGCCCTCAATTAAAGTTTTTAGACCCATAATAAGACGGACCAAACATTTTTAATTCGAAATTTTCACCGCGGATTAGAGGTTTGCTAAAAGTTAGTGAAGAGCATCGCTCCCTTATTCGGTTACGCCGTTCCAGATTAGGCTGAGCCAAGCAAAGATTGACCTACGGAACTACTACATTTAGATAGAATCAACCTTAAAAATGACTAGGGACGAATCTTTTTGCATTACCCTCTGTAGATGATTTCTGAGCTAACGGAATGACTGGCGCAGGAATGTGGATACAGTGACCCACAAAACCCCATCAATGTTTTGAACTTTATACTATGTCTGTCCGTAATACTTACAAAACTGTAAGATGCATATGTCCGAATATACTGCCAATAATGAATCTCAAAGAGGATCGACACTAGCTCCAGCATCAAACCCTGACTGATATGTATGTATCTTAAAGTTTTGCAAGTATTATGGACAGACATAGTACTCAAATTCCTTTTGAACTTTTCTACATATCACAAATTTACACAAATTTTATGTACATAAAATATTCTTATTTTGTAATTATAATTACAATTATTATTACTATTTTTTTTTTTTTTTTTTCATGGACATTATAGCAACTAAATCGAAAATTTGATGGAAATATTGCGACTGTAAGGCTGTCAATTATTGGTAGGGTTTTGTGGAAGAGGTTTCAGGAAATTTTTGATCACATACTCTAGTATTTTATATGTTCTCTTTTTGAACAAATCACTGCTCTAATACGCCGACGATGGCTCTCTTTCAAATTCTGACAATGTATTTTAGGAATTTTGTCCCATTCTTGAACTCTTCCCTAAGATTCTGAAGCTTCCGAAGACGGTTTAGGGTAGTATTTAAGTCTATTCTTGCCGTAGAACCAGTGATTTTCGACAGGATTGAGATCAAGGGAGTTAACAGGCCAGTGTAGAATGGTGAAAGAATGGTTTTGGAGCCATTTTTTGGCCTTCTTAGAGCTATGCTTCGAGCCATAATCCTGCATGAAGATGACCAATTTGGACGTTTTACCGTAATTTATAAGTGTTTGCAAGAAAACTTCCTCCAAAATTTGTGTGTGATGATGCTGGTCTATATTACTATCTATCTTACATATGCTACCTTTGTCCTCCCAAAGCATATAGCTCTAAATCATGATGTGACCGCCGCCAAATTTAAGGGTTTCAGTAACCTCTCTTTCAATCGACCTTTGACCCTTTTACTTCCACGTCCAACATCTATCATCCCACTGGAAACGGTTTATTTTTTTTCTATTTCTAGTCTGATAAGATTACATGGTTCCAGTCATATTTGGTCCAGTACTAGTGCGCACTTGCAAAGTCTAAGCGGCCTTTCTTATGCTTTTTTGTATTGATTTATTCAATTCATTAATTTATTTTACTTGTTTATTTTATTTATGACCGTACTCATTTCCACACACTCTCATTTAATTTTCTAACGTTCGCTCGTTTGAATCACAGTACAGGCTACACTGATAGTCTCTTTCTTAATTATAGACTGACTCAAGAGACAAGGTTATTTGGTGTGGTTTGCTTAGAAGCTAAAACTGTCTTGAATCATGAGCGAGATGTAATAAGAAATGAAAGTGGAAGAGATGGAGAGATTGGATCAAGGGAATTCGAGTTGTATTAAATGGTGATACTCCTCACTCTTTACTTTATTCTTCACCTCAAGATTTTTGTATATAACCCTGAGTACTTTCTGAAAAACAATATACTTTAAGACCCTAACAATATGGAGCTATTATTCAAGTTTCTGAAGCTACGAGCAACTTCTCTCGCAGTATTGGCCTAACCATATTTAATTAGACGAGTGTCATGATGTATGTCATGCTCGCTCAGCAAGGAAGGTTGTGTTATGTTATAAGGTATAATTAATATTTATTACCATAAATAAAATACTTGGTCTAGATATGATACATTAATGTTAGATTATATACATTGCTGGAGGCTCAGTAGTGATTAACAAAATTGATACGACTTTAATGATCTCGCCCAGTGTAGTTTAGCTGTTCTTGGTGATCTGACTTCCTGCCACTTAATAATTAAGCGAGTGGTCTATCTCCTTGCTCTTTAGTAAGGCCGAACCACATTCATCACGTGATGTGTGTTTTCCCATTAAGACACTTACAAGAACAACCATCAACGTCAGTCTTATTACATATTATTTAACCAATAACATCAATTGGCATTTTGATTAACAACATGTTACGGGCTTGGTCCAGTGTTAGAGGCTGGACTAGTTTTTCAGTCCAGCAGTTTCCCACCACTGACCAGGGGTATTAGGAGTAATAGAAATAAGGTACTCGGTTAGGGCAGGACAGGCGTACCCTGGTTGAAATGTCATACAAGAAATGTTGTGTAGATTTTATCTTGTTCATTTACTGAAAATGTTGAGAACATGGTAGCTGTCGGAATGCTTCAGCAGAGGGCGCGGGCCTGAACATATTAAGTGGAGCGTAACCATGGTTACCTTTCTTATTTATTAAGTGGCAAGAATTTTTACGTAATATAAGTATATAGACGCGACTAAGTTCGCGATTGTTATCAAGTATTTATCTTTCTTTACTTTTGTATATAATTACATATAATGTTTATTATCATCCCAACATAACATTAGAATATATTGGTTACTGACCATCGAGTCATAAGTGATCTCAATCATCGCTAACTGCAGAACTTCATCACACCGCGCTATTATTATCTTTCATAGAAAATAAACATTTTTGTGGCATAGCTTGCGTTTTAAGCCGTTTATTGTAATCCCTTAACAGATCAACCCCTAAAGACTTTGGGAGATCTAGACGATACTTCCGGCATTAATGGGACACGGTAGATACTCCTACGTTCAATTCAGGGGCGGTTGAGCTGATTAAAAGCCCCTGATCAAGGTGGTGGAGCACGGAATTGATTTTTGAATGAAGAAGGGACTTCATTATGAATAGAGGTAAAAACTCTGTTTGGTTTATTTACCAGAAGCGAGTTGATTCTAGATAACCAGGGTTCAATAAATTTAGGGCATGTCGGAGTCTTATATGTATCTATTTATACTTTCCTGAAATCCACCCACAAAAACCAACTGTGAAGATGATGAGATAAGGTATTGACTGAAGGTGCTAGCGAGACTGAGATATCAAAGAAACTGATAATATTGAGGGATCGAGAAGGGTGTCTGAAGGTACTTAAGGTAACTGGAGGATAAACAAGAGATAATTTTGAATTAGTGTTGTAAACAAAGAAGCATGAACTATAAGCCTCTATTTAAACAGTTTCTTCCTTTCTGTTAGAACTAAAATTAATGCTTTAGTTGTATATCTGAAAATCGAATAAGTTAAATATAGAAGTTTTACCTGAGGCTAAAATAAGCGTTACGCTAAGATGGAAATAGAGATAGAGTAGTTGTTAAAATAGAGACTCAGGTTTAAATTAGGTGTGAAACTTTTAAGCATTACTCCCATACAAGGATCTGAATTGTGAAAGTCAATTTTCGAATACTAGACTGTAAGGCTTTGTAAGACCCTGGTAATCTCTATTTGACTCTCACAATTCAGATCCTTGTATGAGAGTACACCTACCAATGATTAACGATCGCGGGAGCTTTAGAGTTAGACTCTAATTGTAAACAATAATAGATAAATAGAAGGTAGAACGCGGTAGAGCGCGAAGATATATAATAGAACATCTTCCCAGACCACCAAAATGGGTATCAGTGATAACTTAGCTGAATCATTCAATAATAACTACTGCACGACTAGTCGTAGAATCTCGTATCATGAGAATCTGCGTCGATATTGTGCCGCGTCTAGCTCAGTACTTGTCCAATCGTCTTTATACGAAGCCCAAGTGTCTTGACCTACCGCAACCACCCCTCATACGTACTGTTTAGCGGTGATTTTTTTTCATCCTGGCTAATCCCTATAATCAGGTTGCTATGATAATACTATAGTCAACCGAAAGTGACTTTAATAGTGAATCAGGAATACTAACTTATCAAGGACGTATCTGGGTGCCATTGTACGAGCTATTAACGACCGCAATAATTCAGAATACTCATGACGCAGTCATATTGGGGCATCCTGGTAGAGATGCAACTTTGGCCGAAGTTTCACGAAATTATTTCTGGCCGGGTGATAGCAAGGCAGTAAAACGATTTTGCAAAAACTGCTATATTTTTGGTCGATTTTCTGTATGGAGACATCAAAAACAGAGACTTCTCAAACCATTACCAGTTCCAAAAAGGTTTCACCAAGAATTATCCATTGATTTCATGGTAGACTTGCCAAAATCCAATGGAATTACAAATATAATGGTAATAACAGATGGATTGCTGAAATCAGTAACTTTAGAATGTATGGAAAAAATAGATGCCGAATCATGTGCAGAACGATTTCTAAATTGCCACTGGCGGTTACACGGCCTTCTAAGGGCTATCACTAGTGACCAAGGATCGAACTGGACAAATAAATTCTGCAAACATGTCTGTGAACTGGTAGGAATAGAACAAAGATTAAATACAGCCTATGACCCCCAGACTGATGGCATAACTGAAAGAGCAAACCAAGAGGTTCAAATCTATCTAAGGGCATAAGTTGCTTACACTCTAGAATATTGGTCAGCTTATCTAACTACAACCCAACTAGCCATAAATAATCGAGATGTAATGTCACTGCGAGGTATGAGCCCATTCTTTGCCACTGACGGGTATAATGAGAGCTTCTGTTGAAGAAATGGTGTCACTTGAAGAAAATAATATATGGGGTGCTGTTTTAAGACCTGTAAGTAGAACAATTATCAGCGGAAAATGGATTTGCTAAGTTCAAGGTGATGGTCAGGGGCAACTTGAAAGGTTCAAAGCGCGGTACGCTCCGACAGGATTCTCACAAATACAGGGGCTTAATTATGATAGAACTTTTGCACCAGTTGTTCGCTACGACTCACTAAGAATCTTACTAGCTATTGCCGCAAGCAAATTCTGGAAGCCAAGACAACTAGGGATAAAAACTGCTTAATACGGAAATTTGAAAGAAGAAATTTAAATGGATCTTCCAGAAGGCTACAGAGTTGACAATTATGTCGCTCGCCTAAATCGCTGCATCTATGACTTGAAGCAATCACCAAGAGAATGGTACTTTCGATTAGCAGACTATCTTATCCCTTTCGGATTTAAACCTTCACATTTTGACCCCTGTATTTTGTTGCAAGACAGTGGAAAATTGCTAATCTCAATATATGTTGATGATATATTAATATTTGGTGAAGACAACGATGAAATAGAAAGTACAGTCTCAATCCCTAAGTCGTAATTTAAGGTTAAAGACATGGGTCAACTTAACTGGCTACTTGGAATACAAATCGAGTATACCAGCTATGCTTTTAAACTTTCTCAAACATCATATATCGATGGAATTCTTAATCACTTTTCTATGCAAGACTGCAACCCAGTATCGTCGCCAACCGACCAAAGCAAGTCACTAATGGCTTGAAGAGATGAAGAGCCTCGTGTCAACACTATATTGTACCAACAGATGATCGGCTCTGTCATGTACCTAGTATCTGGGACTAGACCAGACCTTGCTTTCACAATAGCCCACCTGTCCCAATACAATACGGATCCAACAGTATCACATCTACATGCCATAAAACGAGTCCTGAGATATTTAAAAGGAACAAGGAACTTGAAGCTAATCTAAAAGTTTAAGAATCCAATGGTTCTTCATGGATTCTTCGATGCATCATATGGTAATTGTCATGACACTGGACAGAGATTTTCTGGGTACGTATTCCAACTAGGAAGTGCTCCAATTTGCTAGCGATCCCGTGAATAAAATTCCGTCGCTCATTCAACCTGTGATACAGAGTATATGGAGCTTGCATTACCTCCCAAGCTCGTAATTTCTGACTAGTGGGATATTAGTACTAAAAATCTCCGAGCTATGAACTACATGTAATAATACTTTGTCTGTTATCAATAGAGGCAAAAAATTACTTTGACCAGTAAAGTTGAGATGGTCACTAAATTTACATTAAATTTACCTTGCAAAGATCTACAACCACTTCGGACTCTAAAGTGAACTCTGCATTTACTACAATGTCACCAGAATCTCAGGGTTACGGTGTGTTGATCCGGTGGGCCTACTACGCGTTGGTGCCATCACCGGGTTTCGCTCTTCAAAATCTCGATCAGCAACTTCTGTTGAAAATATCTGGAATTAGAATGAAATATTAGATTCAATTAATATTACTTGTAGAAAGTCTTAGAGTTGAATTACAGGAGTCTGTTAATCGTAAGATGAAAGTTGTNAAAAAAAAAAACCCGCCACTGAGTGGTTCTTTGGGGATTATTTGCAAAGCAAAATATCCCTCCCACAGCTTTGACTTCGCTCGAATTTTTAGAATTTAACCAGATTCGCACAAAATTTATTTTAATTAATTCGATTTATTTTTAGTGTTCTGATATATGACTGATTAAATATTTACAAGTACAAAATTTTTTAATATACATTCAGTATTTTATAGCCTCTCCTCTAGCAGCCAAAACTGCTCCACGTATTTTTGGCATACTCCTGATGAGCTGTTCTAATTTTTCAGGCTGAGTAGCGTGATCCCACGCTTTTTTGACAATTCCCCGCAGCTCGTCCCCTTCAATCTCGGACAATGGTGTTGTATAAAGCCTTTTATTTCATCTCAAACATGCTCAATCGGATTTAAATCGGGATAGTAGGGTGGCCATTCAGTAGTTAAGATGAACCTTTATAAAATGTTTATTCAGACAGGCTATATTACGTTTTTTGACGACTATCCCAGCTATCCTTAAAGTTGAATTTCAATTTGCCTAATATATTAGGATGGACATTCTCTTGCACATGTAGAAGTTATGCATAATTATCCCACTTTTTCACAAATTTCTCCTCATTTAAACAAATCTAGCATATCATTTACCGCAGATATTTCTTTTCCCTACAGATGTCTCTCCATTCACAGCCCCTAATGATCAACGACCATCTACCTTCATCGTCGTTGTTGCAATAATTATCATCAGTATCTCAAAGTTTAGCAGGATATCATTATTTATTTTTGCTGTCCAAATTTTAATTAATGTGAGTAGAATCCCTTTTTTTTTTATCGTCCTTATGGAGTCCAAGACTATCAAGGACAAGAGATAATGAGTACGTGATTTAAACTAATTGGACACTCACACTCAAACAGCATTTGCGAATACCACTACGAGAAATGAAGTTACCTCCTGTACTTCTCTTCCGTGAATATCCACCAAAGGGAAAACTCTCAAAATACCTTTGGATGTTCAAGTGTACCTCCATCAACGTATACATTTCAATCCCCAAGATGGTAGGGTCTACTGGATACGAACCGGTGGTCTTCCGTCTCAAGTGGGGCAGGCGTCAAGGCTACCCAAACTCTACTTAGAAGGCCAGTCCGGATGGCATACCACTACACCTTTCGACCCAGTAGAATGCATCACTATGGCAAATAATCTAGAAGGATAAATTTGGAGTCTATTAGATTCTTGTGAAGATGAATCCACCACAGGCGCTTTAATCACAGACAACTCCACTACCAACAGCATGTCGTGTTCGCTCTTTTTTGCAATATTTGACACGGAACCGACGGATTTAAGTAAGTATAACGCCACATGAGTGCTACGCCATCCTTTCTAAAAACTTACGGGTGAGAACCTTAGCCAATGAATGTTACTCCCATAGGAGGATTTCACAACGAATGGCATTTAGCTATATTCAGGCTCGCCACATTCTCAACACTATCCATCTCTCACTTCAAAAGGTCAAGGAGGGGGCCTCCTGTCCTGAGCAGCGATCAAGTCGACGAATTGAAGACTTTGTATGTTCGTCTTTTGAAGGCTGTGAAACATCCTATATCAAGCTTGCCTATCAAGTCTTCCCGCAATTATGTATGAGCGAGAATTTTATTCGACGTGAAATGAGCAGGAGATGTGCGTGTCGAATTGCCGCAGCGAAACCTCTTCTTTTCCCTGGAAACAAAAAGCTTCGGTTTGAGTTTACCAGAGATTTCTCTACTGAAAGAAGGGAGGTTGAATGAGAGCCCTCTGGACTGATGAAACTTGGATCATTGATGGTCGGCATATTAGATGTTGGGTCACAAGAAAGGTAATTACTACCTTCATAACTTGTAGGAGGTTAAATCTTTAATCTGATATTATGATCTATATCAACGAAGTCTACAACACAAGCTGGATCGTAGAAAATATCAAGAAGTGGACTGGGTGGATGTTTTGGGGCTTTTTTTTGTGAGAGACAAAGGACCTTGTTTTTGGAGAAAGATCGGGAATCTTGAACAGCATCAAAATACTGTGAGAAGATAGTACTTCTTATTCATGGCATGGTTTTATTGAGATCAGATATCTATGTCATACATGACAATGCTCCTCCTCACAGTGCAGCACAAACAATCTGGGAATTCAATGAGAGGCATATATCTCCCATCGAATAGCCACCATTCTCCCCCGATTCAAAACCAATTACAGAATTTTCGGAAGTTGATGAAAGACTTTATACAAAACAGGTATCCAAACTTGGGTAAGGGGAGGCAGCATTCAGAAGTAGAAATTCGTGGCATCATAAAAGAAGCTTGGGATGAGGCAGCAAATGCGAAAGAATTTGAAAATCTGATTGAGTTAATACTAAGCAGAATAAGGGACTTCTACGAAGCTCAGTGTGGACCTATCGGATACCACGAGTCTTATCATTTTCTGCAATTAATAAATGCATAAATTTAGAATAAATGCATATTTAATAGTCTTGTTG